>JANPWX010018860.1:193173-266517 GCA_024734555.1 Trochalopteron elliotii | reverse complement strand
TTGGAGAAATTTGAGGAAAAATTAAAAGAGGAAAATATTGCATACCAGAAGTACTGTCAAAAGATACAAGAAACATCTGATGAATCTGATGAGGATTGGTATTAGAATAAAGTTTATTGGTGGTGGAAAAAGGGGGGGAAGTGAAGTTAAATATAAGCACGAATTTAATAGATTAATAAAAAAAAAGGTGGGGGACTGTAATAGATGTAACTATAAATTCGTGCAAATTAAAGCATAGTAGATGTTAGAATGTATATTTTCTATAACCCTGTAAGTATAAAAGTAACCCTGATTCCCGGAATGGGACAGGCGTTCACCAAATGCCGGGACATGCTTTGTATACAATCTAACATCTCGATTTACACTAGAAAGGAGGGTGGCTTCCCAGGATGTAGCTCCTTGAGCTCATCAGATTTTGGGCACCTGGACCATCAACCCACCATCAACACACAGATACCCATTTCGAGGGTGGACCCTGCATTTGACTACATCATCCATCTCAAAAGAAGATTCCCGGAAAATCCTTTCAGACACAGCCCAGCACCGGGAAATCTGTTCAGGGTCCATCATCGAGTGAAAAGACTGGGCCTGAATTGGAAAACACAATACCTCTGCTGCCGGAAGGCACAAAATACAGTATAAGAACTCTGACTCAAACCCAAGCAAATCGTGGAACAGTGCGAGATAGCAACCCTGCTGTCAGTCGGCTGTTTCACCCAACATTCGAATGTTGTTCCCTGTGGCTGTCCCAGATAGATTTAAAATGGAAAAATAAAACTTATTATTTTTCTGTCCGATTGGCTGGTTGATCATTTATAACAGTAATTATAGGTTTTTTTATTTTATAATTTTAGTTAGTTTTCACAGAATCACAGAATGAACTAGGTTGGAAAAGACCTTTGATATCATCAACATATGTTTGCCTTTGTCCCCGGGGAAGGGAATCAGAGTTTCTTTCCAGGGAATTGTTCCATCAGGTGAAGGCCTGATTAGCTTAACTTCAACAGACTGGGAGCAACATAGAAGATACGCAAGAAGTAACAGCCACCAGCGGCCATCAAGCGCCATTAAAAGACCATCAATTCCAAACAACACCCCCGGTCTGGGAAAGGAGAGAGAAGAATGAGGACCTAATTAGCATCAGAGGTGAAGATACCTGTAAGCAATAGGAAATCAAATACGAAGAACTAAGTAACTTGGAACCAATGAACATTAAACTCCTTAAATTCATTAACTGAATATCTATGCTATATGATATTCAATTAATGAATATCTACAGGTTTTGACTGTATAAAGGTTGTGAAAAATCTGGTAAAATATGTGTGTCATGGAATGATTTTCTCTGCACACCCGGGCTACATGAGGATTAAATGATTTCTGCTGCACATCCTGGCCAGAACAACATCCTGCTAGAAATGAAGTAATGCCCTGAGTCTAACACTAAAAATGTTATTGGAGCGTTTTTGTTTTTCCTGCAGTTTCGGTGCACTCACAGCCCTCCTGCCTCCCCTTTCCTCTCTCTCTCCCTCCCTCCCTCCAAACGTGAAAACACCATTTTTGTAATTTTTTCACACTTCCAATGAACACCCGGCTTGTGCAAGTTCCCACCGTTTTAATTTCAGTTGCAATTCCACACAGGCTAAGAAGGAGGAGCACCAGCCAAGGTGTATGGAAGAGATGCAGGATGCAACACTGTGCCCACAGTTTGGGACTGCCTCAAGTCTGTCTCTCTGAGAAAGTTACTTCCTTCTGCTTTTCCTGAAAACGTACAAGTGATGTCATTTCCTATCACAGCAAGACAATGGAGTTCCTATATTAGGGAGAATTATGTTAACTACAGACATGATCTGTCTTTCCTAGGTATTAAATTAATGTTATACTGATTTCTGTGAGCTTTTAAATCCTTCAACTTTTAGCACCCTTGTGACACAGTCCTTTTTAACACCACTTTCTACACTGAAACCCTACTCAGGGACATGCTGTAACACACAAAAATCTCTGCAGCAAACAATACTGAACTTAGATCTTGGGACATCACTGCTCTCAGTTCTGGGCAGGTTTCAGCAAGCCATATGACATTTCTCAAATCTTGCGCAAGGATGCATGTGGCTGCATTTCTAATGTCACAAATAGAAAGAACCAAATTAATCAAGTCTCCAGCATTCGAACAGCAGCCAAGGGGAGAAGTGGATATAAGGAAGGCACTGGCTGTGAGACAAGCTGCATCGAGAGCGCTCAAAACCAGAGAATAGCAGCAGATGAGGGTAAATCAGCCAGTTTCAGCATGACTCCACATACTCTCCCTGGGAGAAGCAGGACTCTTTACCAAAAGTTGACTTTGCAAAATGTTCCGGAGGGTGCTTCATCAGCTCTGTCTTGAGCTGGGCCAAAAGCAGTTCTGCCCTTTTGTACTGTGGTGTCTCTGAGGTTTGCATCAGAACAGCTGCAGTCAGGAGAGGGATGCTCTTCAGGGCCTACACGGGAGCTCATGTCTTCAAGGATGGAGATCCCACAGCCTCCGCTTCAGTGTTTGCCTACCCTCATTGTTAAAGTTTGCCTAATTTTTAATCCATTTCATCTTTTGAAGCTGGTGTCCCTGGCAAGGTTGCCTCTTGTGATCCGAACAGTCTGTTCCCCTCCTCTCCACAGTCCCCACTAAGAACATGGCTTATATTGACTTTCACTTATTGCTGGGAGTTCCTTAATTCCTTAGATCTCCCTCACATTTAGCTTTAGCCCCTGAGGAATTCTGATCTGCCATCCTATCTGCTACCCTCAGGACCCAGTATTGACACTGTGAAGCTGAGACACTCAGACGTCAAACCCAGGAGGCAAACACTTAGCAACATTTATACTGAGAAAAGGCACCTTCAAAGGCAAGCGGTGGCTGAGGTCTGCCTCAACACCCTCCCCAGGCAGGGCCCTGACCAAAGCCTGCCTAGGTGGGCAGAGGTTTTACCTGATAAGATCACTATCACTGATATTCCTGAGGATGAGGGACAGCTGAGAGCTCCCTCAGACACCCTCTTGTCTTTGCCATCACACCCCGGACAGGCGTTCTCAGCCCCCAGGAATCAATACTGTATTTTGCAAAACTATACAAGGCAATGAAACAGTGTCTTCAGCTGAATGTTGCAATGCCAGCTCACTTTCAATTTTCCAAGGATACAAACTCAATGGGTTCAATCTGCATTCAATTACTCACCCCATTCTATTTTGGAGTGGGTGGTTGTTATTGTTTAATGAAAACAATAGCAAAGAACAGTTTTAAGTATTTTTCCAGAACAACAAAATTGCTTTGTTGTTTTGTTTCTTTTTTTATTTCAAGTCAAAAGTGTTGAAATCCACAATTTATATTCTAGCCTGCTGAAATCCCAAATCTCAGTGTTGTGCTCAAAAACCTAATACACTGTGGTAAAACTGTCTAAAAGAATTATACGAAAGTTCTAATGAAGAGAACACACATTTTCCACAGCCCTGCATTGTTCCTCACAAACTGGCATGTGGCTGGCACCACCATAAGGTCCTGGAGATGCTGTCAACAGAAGTGCCTGAAAGCGTTGCACCAAACCAAACTATTCTTCCAGAATGGTGTGCAAACAGCAGAATATAAACTTTTACACAGGACACACCTTTGCCTCACTCCTTTATATCCCAGCTCCTCATTCACCACCTCACAACCTGAGCCCTGGCAAGACTGCAGAAGAGGAAGGCAAGCCACCAACTGGCAGAGGACACAGCCTGCTGTGCCAGCATGGGGTGAAGCATGGTGGACAGCCTGCTGTGCCTTCTCGCTGCACCATCACCAGTAGAGTCTGGTGATTCCCAGCTGAAGAAGTCGGGAAGGAGCTGCTGTAACAGAGCTCTGAGCTGCCTCAGACATTCTTGGTTTTCCTGGCATCTGCTGCTAAGCAGCCGCAGGGAAATTAGCCAAGACAGGCAGAGGTTCCCTGGCTTCTCTTACAGAAATAAGTGACTGTAGTAACATGGTTGTGCTAAGTGAAAGCCAAGGAATCAAGGCAGAAAGGAACCATCTAGAAGAATGATGTTCCTGAAGTTTGAGAGGTAAGTGCAGATTGTAGAGAGAAGTTGGAACAATTTCCTGCTGCTTCAGATCAACACTGTAATTCAGCTTCTAATTCATAATCAAAGTGGTTTGGTTTGACTGATTCCATCATTATCTGAAAAGAAATACTCCTTTGCACAAATTAATAGCACTGGATAGCTAACAGATTACATGTAGGCTGCTACTTCCAATCTGGGAACAGAAGGAAAGAAGAACACTGAGAACAGTGCCCTTGAAGCTTTCTGCCATTGTTCAGTATTCATTTCAGTGAGCTGGCTCTGTTCCTAAGCCTCTCTGCTTCTCTTGAGGGGGATAGATAAATCACATCAGATGAAGCAGAGCAGGCAAGTGCTGAACTCTGGAAGGATTGTTTAGTACCAGCTGGGGAATTGGCTGCTTTGCAGTAACCTCATAACAGGGAAACCTAGTCTTCAGGGACACTGATTAATGTGGTGGAGTCATCCCAGAATATTTTAAAGGAAATGTTTCAAAACAACAAATAAAACTGCATATAACCAGGCCAATCACATTTATTTAACTACTAAAAGTGCAGGGAAATACAGATACAGTGGTACCAACCCACAGCAGCACTTCTGCAAAGTGCTCTCAGAAATAAAACACATGCATTTTTTTTTTCCCATGCCCACTATCATAGCCAAATGACAGAGATACTAAGATATTCCATTAAGTTCACAAAGACGTTCCCTTTTGGCTTGCAAGCACTACCTCACAACTATGATGAAATCATGGCTTTAAGTCCTCCCCAGACCTATGCGCACTGGACTGCACTTAATGCTGCCTGTGTCAAGGAGCTTGTACAGATCCCTAGGATACCTTCTACAGCTCTAGACACCCTTTTAGAAAGTATTATGAGTTAGTACCTTGTTGCTCCTGGGTTTCACCACTAATCACTTCTCTCATGTTACAAGGTGTCAGGACAGTGATAATGTGAAGGCAACACAGAGAGATCAGATTGCTGCTGCATCAGACCAACCATTTTGCCATCAGGAAGTGAAGCAGTAAGTGCTGTGCAGAGGAGAAACAAGTAATTGTAAGGGGGAACTGACATTACCTTTGACTTAAGTCATGTCTTCATGATGGAGCTGCACAATGTTGGTGATTCTTCCTGAGAGCAAAGTGTAGGGAGTGAAGCCACAACTTAATTGTCAGTGAATGAACACAATGCTCCATCCAGTGATGCACAGTTGTGTGGGTTCTTGTGTTTGTGTGGAGGTTTTTGTAGGGTTTTTTTAAAGAGTACAAATCATCACGGTCTAAACAGAAATGACTGCATTTGCTCCTTGCACTAAAATCCCTGGGACATTTGATTGGATCAAGTATCTCTTCCCAGGCTGTGGACAGACTGAGGGAGAAGCAGCACTCATTTAGGTACAAGATGACAGATGAGGATACTCACACTCCGACTGAACTAACCAGCAAGGAAGTGCAATACAGAGTTTAGGGAGAATTTGAGCACACTTTCTCTCTCATTTATAAGCTTTTTATTGATGACCATTGCCAAAATTTGGTCTGCAGAGTCAGCTACAAACTGAAGCAAAGTGTGAAAATACTGTGCAAAGAGAAGGTCTCTCATTAAAAGGTGGGAATGAGAAATAAAGTGAAGTTACTCCTATAAAGATATTGTGATGAGCACCAGTCAGGAAATATATGGAAAAACATACCTCTGACATATGCCCTGGTTGAAGATCAGCCCGATATTAATTAATAGGACATGAAATAATTGAATTATGTATAGTAATACAATAAAATGATTCAACTAATTAAATTTTTTTATTAAACAATGCATTAGTAAATACTACATTAAAAATAGAAATAAAAATGTTTTCCCAGGGAAGTTTGACCTGCTGCCTCCTTGAGGCTGCATCTAGAGATCACTGGTGCTAAGCACGGTGTCAAGAGCCCTGTGCTGACCCTGACCATGTCTTCTCTGTGTGGAGCAATGTATCCAGTGTAACATCACAGCACAGATGTGAGAAGCAGAAGCAGAGTTCACCTGTTACACCCAGCCCTGGATGATGACTTTCACCTGGGGTGATTACTGTCCTTATGGACCTCAGGCTAGCATTTCTGCACAGTTTGCATTGGATAGATTACTTCACACAGTCCAGCTCCACACAGCACTAAGCTGAAAGTCTCTTCAGCACCTGACAACTTTACCTGACATTACTACAGCCTTTCATTCTTTGTGTTTAACATAGGTTATGGAAACTACAAATAAAACACTCTTCACAGAATCACAGAACTGCTCAAGTTGGAAAAGGACTTTAAGATCGTGAAGTCTGACCATTTACCCAGCACTTCCAAGTCAAGACTCCAACTCAGCTTTTCATAAAGAAAAGTAATTAGGAAAATTACTTCTTGAGTTACTAAAAAGCAAAGAAATGCTGATCCACTGGAGCAAAACTTGGAAGGTTAGCATCAAACTTTGGCAGAGCAAGGATTTAAAGAGAAGATCCAAATAAAGGGCAACACTTATTACCCAAGGTTGTACCAGTAATCAAGGGACAAACCTCCCACTAATGTAATTGTCCTGGAATCAAGGCATGGTTGTCCCCCTCCACCTACCTTTACAAAAAGCACTTGTGAAAGCTATGTCCCTGAACACTGGCACTATGTTGATGGGGGAGTTCCAAAATGTGGGGGTTTGTTTTCTTTGGTTTTTTTTTTTTTATTTTATTTTCAAATAATATATCACTGCAGCACAAAGTAAAATGAAAGGCTTGACATGCAACAAGATCCAATACACAAAATAACTACATTCCTGCAGATGTTTTTTAAAAACTCATGATGTAATCCACTTCAAAACCCCTGGTTGTTTTCAGAAAGTGTCCTGTACCAAAACCTATAGCTCTTCTGCAGGTGCCTTTCACACATTTTACCATGCTCTGTGACAAGAACCTGATTTGATGCACTAAAATTATTACAGAACAAAACTTAAAATAGACCATGGTGAAGCACTCGCCATTTAAAAGTATATGTCATGTATAGCTTTAATCAACTTTTGAAAAGGATGAAAAGCAAAATTAATATAAGGAATAAATACTAAAAGGGAAGAAATAAAGAAAAAGAAATGAAACAAAGTCCAAAACCACAATCTGACTGGAATTTATCAATGTAATTACAAATTCCGCAAAGCTGGGGCTGTTGGTGAAATATGCAACTTTCTGTGTGGAAAATGCAAAAGGGCTGAAGTTTTGCTAACCAGTGACTGCAATAAATTGTTTGGCATTATATGTAATCAGCTAATTGAAAATTTTCATCTGTGTAGAACAGCTACATTGCAGCTTACTGGTTGAAGTAAAATAGTAAAAGTAGTGAAGAAAATCTGGTAAAAAAAGGTTAAGCAACTGTCGAAAATGAAGATACTATAAACAAAAAGGAAACAGCATTCATATTTTTCTTTGTATTTAGCATCCTTCTCATCATCTGAGCCTTTTAAGGCCATTCAGCAGTCCTTTTAATATAGCAGGAAATAATCCTGGATATACTGCACATCTGACCTGGATTTTACTTCAGCTTTATCCTGCTTTCTTATTTCCAGTAATAAATAAACTTTGCATTAGAGCCTCTCTGGAGCCCAGGAAACTCACAACTAATCAGTGAAGTAAGCAAGCCATTGTAAAAGGCTTAACAAGCTCTAACCCTCACTCTTGCATTGTGATTACTTCAGAATAATTACTTCTGGAGATAACAGATGAAGATCATACTAGGCTGAGGCAAAACAGAGATCTGGCTAAGTGTAAATCAATTACAGTGAAGAGAGAGGTGAGGAGACAAAGATTTCACAAGACTATTGCTATTATTTTTGAATAAAAAATATTTCAAATAATTCCTCATACTCACAATCGCTGTTGGAGTTGAAGCCAGCACACAGTACAGCACAAGCGGAGAAATGAAGCTCTCATCCTCTGTCCCAGGGTACGGTTTCATCAAATTGCCATCCTGACAGAAGAAACCTTGGATATGCACCTCAAAAGTGTCAGTGTACTCGAAATAGTAGGCGAGCAGAACAGTCCCAGCCATGATGACGAGCTGAAAATAAAGCATAGTCACAGAGAGGTGTTAGTTGCTTTTTGAACAGATGCAGCTACGCCTGCAAGCTACTCTAGTCCTGTGGACCATCCTCCCTTCACCGTCACTCTGACAACCCATGTCACAATAGTGTGTGAGTGTGTGTGCGTGTTTCTGTGCTTTTGCTTTGCAACATCTGTTACATAAACCTTTTGGCAAACAACACTAATGAACGCCTCAGATAGGAGTGGGTCTGCACCATGGTGCACAGGGGGATAAGAGCTTTACAGCTCAACATTATCAAAGGGCATGTGAGTGTCAGTGCAACAGGGATCAATGGCAGTGGCAGGGCAAGGGGCAGTGTGACAGGAGACAGCAACAGTGCCAGCTAAAACCTGTGCTCAGTGGCAGGGAGTGGGAAAGCATTATAACAAAGCCGAGAGGAAGCTAAACCCAAAACACTTCCCTGTTGCAGCTGCAAGCCCGTGCTGGAGAACATGCATGTTGTGCTTATTCAGACGAGCCCTCTGCGTCCATATGAAGATGCGTCCAAGAGGAAGACTTCTCTCCAGCCACTACCTTTCCCTGGAGCTGCTTCTTTTGAGTAAAGGTTTAGAAGTCCACTCAGAAATCTCCAAGCACCCTGCGGGGACTTCTGTGCACTACCTGACTTACCCACTCCACTACAGCCACTTCTGAAAAAGCTGGCTTCAGTCTGAAGCTGCATTTATATCACAGATATGAAATGCAAGGAGCCTTTCTGGTCTCTCTTTTCATACTTTATGGCTCCTAAATTGGTTGGTTGGTTGGAGGCTTAGCAATCCACTTTTTTTTGTATATATCCACAGCATAAGGTTCCCACACTGCTTCAGCAACATGTCACAACAACCTCACCAAAGATATCCCTAACCTCACCTCATGAAAATAAGCAAATTTACTAATTCTTGTTCTCCCTCTGCCACACTGCAAAGAAAATCTCACATCACAGTCCTCACCCAAGACAAAAATAGTAATATTGATTTATAACTGGTCTCTCATTTAGGGGTAAGGGCATTAAAACTAAAAGAGGGTCAATTCAGATTAGGTATAAAGATGATGTATTTTACAATGAAGGTAGTAAAAAAATGGCACAGATTGCTCAGAGAGGTGATGAATACCCTATCTCTGGAAGTGTTTAAGGTCAGGTAGCACTGGGTTTTGAGCAACCTGGTCCAGTGAAGGTGTTCCTGCTCATTGCACAGGGGGTGGACCAGCTGGCCTCTAAAAGTTCTTTGCAACTCAAATCCTATGAGTCTAAATTGTGACTACAGGATCTGATTCAAAATCTTTATGGAGACTAGTGCCACTATTGTCACTATACAACTACTTTTGTCATTATTGTGATGTCATTATTGTTTTTTCTTAATGTTTTTGTAATCCCTTAAAATGGTTTGCTCTGTACCCCCTCTCCTTCCTTGTATAATTGGGTTAGTCCTTATTGTATCCATTTACTAGATTGCCAATCTACGCACTTCTGTGTCACTCCCCAGTCCCTGCCCCCAGGTCTAGAGATTTCTGTGTTCCTTGACACGCTGTTGGTTCTCTAAATTTGTATCCTTTCCTTGTGTTCCCCCACTGGTTGTCGTTCTGTAACTCCCTCCCTCTGATCCTCCCCCAGTTATATCCTATTGGTTGAATGTCTGTACATTCCCTCAGCACTTCCCCTGTTTACAACTGGGAGCACAGCGCTTGGCTGGGTCTTCACCTCTGCCCTTCCTTCAAGTTAAGTCCCCTTTCTGTTTCTGTGAATAAAATCGATTATTGGAGTGGCAAGCTGAGCCTGTCCCATTATTTATACCCTGATTCACCTGGCGAGTGCTGAGGAAACTCAGGAGCCCGGGGGGAAAGTGTCACGGCCCCCGTTGCCCATGGTCCTTGAACCAGGAGCGTGCACTGAGAGATCTAACTATACAAGTTATCTTGCTACAACATATGAAAAAAAAAAGTGGAATAACCAACTCTTGGTTTTAGCATTTTGCCTCCTGCAAAATCTCTGTATCAAAACTGTACTGCTGCAAGATTACTGTAAGACCTCTGAAAACTAATCTTGGCAATTCCATCTCAAAGATACACTTGAAGCCATTCATACACTCTTCTGGCACACCCCTGCACCCACAGCCAGCCATTAAACCCATTGTATATTTGAATAAGAATTGCACTAAAATTGGAAAAAAATAATGAAATCAGATTAGTCATTGATGAAAGTAGAAGACCAAAGAACCCCTAAGTGGTTGAGGCAGGGAGGGACATTTGGGGGTCAGTTGGTCCACCCTCCTCTGCTCAAGCAGGGACACACACCTTGGCCCGGGACCACGCCCAGATGGTTTCTGAACATCTCCAAGGACGAAGTCTTCACAACCTCTCTGTGTCACTTGTAATAAGACTTAAAAGAATGTCACAGTGAAGCTGTATTTGGGATGGACATTCCACCCCCTATCTTTTCACCTTTAAAATTAACTATCTAATTTTGTAGATGTATTATTTTCAAGACTCCATACCCACCCAGAATAAATTTTCTTTTTAACAAACATAAAGCAAGATGCTGTTATCTGTGTATTCCCCCGAGATCTCTACAGCAACTTCGATGAGTACAAACACAGTTCCATAACTAAGGACACAGGAGTTAATTTACATCTCAATTTAACTCCTTGAGCAGCTATACATTTTCTGATCAACCTGGGCAACTCAGCTTTGTTAATTAACACCAGAGAAAGGCAATGACACCATCACTATTCTACCTGACATGCCCAGATAAGCACGTTGGAGATTACAGTGTTCTTGGATATACTGGTCTTTAAACTCAGTTCCAGCACCTAATATGACCTGGGCTGTCAAAAGCAATCTGACTCACTCTTCCTATCCCAAACACACTCCCAGAAATACTTCAGGTTGCCAGCCCCAGCTGGCAAACACAGATAAATGATAAATAATAAATGATACAACAGACAGCTGGTTTTTCTCCTTTTACTGGACAACAGAGAAAGCAAACCTTCTTTGGGTGTCATATGCAAAAAAGAACATTTTTCAAAAAATAATGTTTTGATTCAGGAGGAAAATGTCACTTATCCCAAATGCAGTCCCTAGACAGCAGTTCCACAACTAATCCTGACCTTTCACGGTCAAATGCTGACTCAGTGCTGTGCAAAAACCCCTCCTGCATATAAAATACAGCTCTTGACTGACTCAACATTAATATTGACCTAGGATATCACAGATCACAGGATCACAGAGTGATTTGGGTGGGAAGCGACCTTTGAAGCTCAACTCATTCCAATCTGCTTGCCATGAGCAAGGACGCCTTCCAACCTGGTCTTGAGACACCTTAATAATGAACTCAATCTTGTTCACACTCAGTGTGTTTCTGTGTTTTGTTCTTCTGAAAAGGAAAAAAAAAGCATATAATCTGTGAAAAGAGATTTGAATTGTGGACATACTGTAACCTGTAGGTGGCAACCACTATCTCAGGGAAACAGCAAAAGCAGACAGTAGAATTTTGACCGCCAGCTAAACAGACCCTGTCATATCCCAAGGGACCATGTGAGACACAGAAAGTACAGTCAGCTACTACCACAAACAGCAGTAAGATTTTTGCTGCTCGTACAGTCAGCAGAGACCTGACCACTTCTGTGTTGCAACTTCCTGTGCCTCATCTTGAGTATTTACTTCAAGCAGCTTCTCAGCAAAATGCAACCAGCAACTGCTTTTTGTTCTCCCTTCCCTTTTTCCTTTGCACATGGTAACTATTTCGTATGTGTTTTGTGCAGAGAAAATTCTACTTGTAGCTCTCAGCAGTGGTAATTGGTGGTAACTGGTCTGTACTGATCTGGTACAGACAACAAGAAGGTCCAAGTGCAAGAAGGGGTCAAACTGGCCAGAAGCAGGGATGTCAGAGACAGCAAGGCTCCCTGCAAGGCAGTAAACTTTCCCTGGGTGCTGGGATAAAGAACAGCTGCAGTGCTGCCTTGTAGACATCCTGGAATTTGAGCACTCGGGGGTCCAAATCAGTGGGCCTGAATTTTGTAGCCTTTTCTCCCTTTTCTACCTCTTTTCAGGTCTTCAATCATTGAAGGAAGCAGGGAAGAAGAACAGGTAGGCTGATTTAAGCTAAAGATACAAAGCATCCCATTACATAACTCAGAAACCACAATGCAGTTTAATGCTAACATTTTCCAGGGTTTATTTATTAATCCTTTTAAACTCATTTCCTTGAGTTTACTTGGGGAAAAATTAAAAACGCTCAATAACTTCAGAAGGGCAGCCAATGAACAGAGGCCTGCTAATATGTCTCAGGTGCCTAATGGCCTCCATTAGCACAGTGTTTAATTGTGTCATAATCCTTAATATTTATCATCACTGTTCCATTGTGAGGTAAGAAAATGCTCTTATCACCATTTTACAGAAAGGGGACAAAAGCTGAGGAGATAAAATGACTGCCCTCAGCTCACAGCACAGCCTGTGGCAGAGCCAAGATTGATCTTTCTTCTGGACCAAATTTTTTTTGATTAGCCAATAATCTGCACATGAAAAGGCTCAGTGATATATATGCTTAGGTCCTAACTCTGTAAAAGCTCATTCATGAAACAAACTGTGTATCTGACAGCCTCATTGAAAAATTCCTGCTGAATTTAAATCAATCTTGACAAGCTGGACTTAAGCAACTGGGGTGTGTTTTTCCCTCAGTCATTTAAATTGATTAAATATAGCACTTAACATCCATCCCTTGACACACCATTAATTCTGCCCTGTTTTAACAGTCCACGCTAGTTCTGCCCTTATAGACCTTCCTGTCACTGCACACCCTTGCTCCTCTCTGACCTGTAGGCATTCTCTGCATTCAAAAAATCACTTTCTTCAAGACATAGGAAGCAAGTCTTGCAATCTTCTTTGGGCAATGGGTAATTGTTTGGTGTAGAGCTAATCGGGTTTTAATGAAAGATTGTGTACTGAGTATAAAGAAAGAGAATCTTCACAGTAAGCAGCACAGTTAGTTACACTAACTCTAGGGTATTGGTGTACATCCAGAAATCCTCCTCTTCATCATAATAGCATAGAGTCTCTGACAGCAAAATTCAGAGAGCACTAGTATCCAAATAAAATTATTACACTTCCAAGCAGTGGGACTGACATCTCACGCTGTATGCACTCTCATCATTCACTGCAAAGCACTTCCCCATATCCTCAACAACTGGGAGATTTTTTTTAAAATACTGTTACTCACAGAAAAGAGGCCCCTGTTCTGCAAGTAACAAAGCAAGACGGTAACTCTCCTTGGAAAAGGGGCATAAAGCTGCAAAAGACAGAGATCGATATTAGAAGAGGGAGAAGAATTTTTTGATAGGCCCAGACTGAAGACTTCACAGAATTCTTAATAGAGAAGCAAGACAGTTATGGAGAAAAGGATGATGCTGGGAAAATTTCTTGTGTACTCTTTAGCCATAATCTGTCTGTCATGTAAGACAGGCACATAGCCCCTGCAAAAATCTCCTTCTGCTGTGGGTTTTGCCACTCATATAAGTGATACTGCAAGTCACTATGAGTAAAACTGAAACCCCCCTAACATTGCTGCTATTTATACATAAATAGGCAAGTTCTTCCAGCTTATCAGCCTTCCCACAGACTCACATCTTACAGCACCTTTAATGTGCACAACTGAAAACTGAAAAACTTCTTGCACACAAATGGCAACATAAAATATGACTTATTTATTCCTCATGAAAGAAGTCAAATGAGCATTTTGCATGTGGTGCTCCACAGTGGACAGTCACTGAGATATCTATTGATACCCTTGCTCAGTTTGTTTCCAGCAAATTTCAGTGGTTTTCCTTCTTTAACTGAAACTGCCACAGTTTCATGAGCACCACAAATCTGCGCAGGTGTTTTCAGCCCTTGACACATGCTGTGGCTCACAGTTCCACCCATTTTGATCTACCTCCCCCTCTGCCTGAAGTCTAGTGACCCACTGTTATGAAAAACCTGAAACAATCTGGTGTGCTTTTTTGAGAGAGGTGATGAGAGCATGACTCGTGGAATAGACACACTTGAGCATCCAACAGCCATGGCATATGTGTGTCCTGCAGTAACTCCTAAGTTACTGCTGAAAGTAATTGTTAAAGTGTGTCTTTGCTCTCTACTGGATAATATCAGAAATATTTAACTGTGCATCACAGACTGTTTTGCCCAGGGATGGGTCCAGGTGTCTCTCTGTGAAGGGAGACAGTCCATTTCTCCCTAGACATGAGAACTCCAGTCTTGCAGCTGCAGTAGAGAGATGTTAGCAATACAGCAAATTGGAACAAATTACATTTATTATTAAATTCAAAGACCCACTCTTGCCTTTCTAAAAGCAAATCAAGCCTCTATTTGAGAATTACCACATCTGTTTCCTGAAGTATCATTATTAGGATGAGGCCTCAGAAACTCATGTTGGTTCAGGGATCAATATTTTTTTATAAGTGTTGGCTGTATTTATTTGTGGCCAGCTGATCTCTACTTAGTAAATCAACCTTCAGCTCACAGTGCTTGTAACTGACATGAAGAAAGAAAACATCTAAGTTATATTTCATTTTCTTAAATAATCAAACTTCCTTCTGGCAGAGGAATTGCAGACTCCCCTGGAATCCCTGGAGCCACTCGGGGTATTACCCAGGGTCTGGCCTTGGAAGGGTTTACCATAAAGACGACTCACCTAGACTAAAGAGAAGACTTCCCCATAGTGCCTTGTGACACTCTGTAACACTACCTCAGTCTTGTCCTCCCTGATGCCAAATTCTCATGGTCGTTCCTTTCCTTGATAATCCTTTGGTTGTAGGACTCCGGTGACCGGCCCCGTCTTCCCTATAGGTCACTACCCTTGCCTGCCTCTTGTACCACCCCCATGACCCAATGGGGGTCATTGGCTGCTGTACCCTATACTTAAGCAGGTATTCAGCACATGGCCTGGGCTTTTTGTTCCTGATACCCTTCGATGCATTAAATAAACTTAGCTGGAACTTTATCATACAAAAAGCCCTTCTGCCTCTCCTTGCTGAGCTAGCCTCGTGGCGAGTGGATGTGTGAGCTTGACTGCTTTGCCTGAATTTCCCCCTAGTGGCTTTTCCACTCGAGAGGCTTATTGGGATCTAGGCTTCAGCTCCTCTCCTAAAAGACACAATGTTACAGACTCCTAGAAAATACTGGATTTGGATCATTTGACTTGAAACAGTTATTTTGCCAAGCCTTTTTACAGTGTTTTCTCTGGGAATTCTTTTCAGGGCTCCTGAAATCATCTATGCTGAAAGACCTACTACATTGTCTTAATAAGCATCTACATTTTCACACTGTGGAGTGGTCAAGTGGTAAGCAAATGTTAAACAGGCCTTCAGACAAACTTATATTTACAAATAAAAAACAAGGTGAAGACTACCATTAATTAGAAGCCCATCTGATCCAGATGTGCCAGCAGCTGAAATTTCACACTGAGATGTGAGGGTGGCAGGTACTTGTCTCCCATTAGCTGTTAATGGGAATTAGCAGGATGAACCTTTCAGGGATCAAAAAACCCCTCAGTGTACAGCAGTTTGTGAAGCATCTGTTGTGTGCCATTTTATCACAAATGATTCACCTTTAAAGGTTTCACCTTCGCAATTGTGTAGCAGACCCAGGTCTGTAGAAGGAGAAGTGTATTGGCCAGCAAAGTCTCCTGAAGTCCGTAACTGCAGCAAATTAATGTTTGTAATGGATTATACGTGTGATATATGATATAAAATAATTTGTGCTTAAGAATTAAAGATTCCAAAAATTGTAAAACCACAAGCAGCGACAGGGAAGAGACTGATTTGCAATAGAAAAGAGTGGCATCGATCGGAGATGGGCCTTCTCCAGGGATGGGCCCAAACACTGTGCATCTACCATAAGACAATCTCTGTCGTCAAGGGTGTGCATCCCAATACCAGATTCCTGCAAAACGAATCCAGCATTCATCCCTTCCCAGAAAACTTTTTCATCAAACCAGCAGCAAGAAAAGAAGCTACATGAATATGCTAAGCGAGCAAAAAGCAACAGAAAGAATAAAAAAAACCCCTGCCTTAGTTGAAAAACTGTATAAAAACAGACCCTGCAGAAGCAGAGTTCGTGAACAGAGGGGGTTCAGAGTGATAGAGTCTGAATCTAGGTTCACCCAGTGTGGACCCTGGGCTCGACGCTGTCTCTTTTGGTTGTGGCTTTCCGAGACCGATTTTGGTATTGCAATAAAATCCGTTTTTAATTATCAACTTGGTTATGTCGTTTATAACACAAGGATCAGGCTGACTGCACAATCTTTTATTATTGCCAAGAAACTGAATGCAGCAAATCACCTACTTTTTATGAAAATACTGCAAAACAAGGACAAAAAATAGACACAGGACTGTTCATTACATTACATTGCAAAATGAAAGAAAAGACGAACCTCTGTTGGAATTCCACGTAACGGTAAAACAAGTGAATGATTTCATTATGCTGAATAACCATTTATTTTACATTGTCAGATTAAATATGAAATCCAATGGTCTTCCTACACTGCCACTCCTCAAAGTGTTCTCTCCCTCACCTTATGTAACTGATTCTGAAACCAGTTTTTTTTAATGTAACTGTGGCACACAGCCAGTGTGTTTGCAGCAGCCCAACACAGGATATGGCTTTGTTACAGGAGTTCTGAAGTCCATTCAGCGTGCAGGCACAAGCTGGGCAGTGGAGGCAGAGAAGCTTATTAAGGCACACAGACTTTTGAAGCTGTAGCTGTGTAGAAATCAAAGCTCTGCAGAGGTTTTTAGAAGTCCATTTCATGAACTCACTGTCTTATTTCACCATTTTAGGAATTAAGTATGAATTAGGTATGCTTTGTAAGGCTGAAGAAGACACGCTCAGACAAAAAAGAGTTCCTATCTTCCTAAGGCACTTATTTCAGCAAAAGTTGTTTTGTGAGAGTAGCATGACCTCTAAAAATATTGGTATCTGGTTAAAAACTCTTTCAGCTTCTTTTTTATATAATGGTCCTTGAAGAATGGCAATGTGCTACACTGCAATAACTAAATGTTACCTAAGAGCTCACCCACATAAAGAATCCAGATTTCTCCAGCTCTAACTGTACAATTAAAGCAGCACACATCTCTTAATGGCAACAGACATCAAGGCATAAAAATGCTCTAACTTTTTCATATGTACAAAATAAAATAAACAATAGTATGAAGTACCTTGATTACCTCAATGTATACAACTCAGATATAGCTCAGTGCACTTTATATACTGCTCTAGTTTTCTCAGTTTAAAACATTTTTCAACCTTTTCATGTAAAGACTTTTACTTTTCACTAGTGATTCTTATGTAATAAATTTAAGCCTACTTTCTTTGACAGGTAAGTACAATCCATGGATTGATCACAAGTTGAAACTGTCAGCCTGAAGGAAGGAGGGACATCTACCCACATCTTTGCTGTCTTGTGACAGCCTGAGCCTGCTCTCAGTGTACCCACTGCACTCACAAAGAGCTGGGCTGCCTTGGGAGAGCTTCTTTACATCAGCTTTGTCTGAGAAAAGCTCAGCCTTTGATGCTGGAGAGGGACAACACAGGTCTTCTCACTCTCTTCAGCGGGAATAACATGCAGAGGTAGATGTTCCTACAAGCTTCAGGTGGTCACCCAATGCTATGGGCACTTGCAGAAGATTTGGTGTGCCTCAGAGAGGTAGGGAGATGAATGGACAAAAGAAAGATGTAGCAGCACAGGTGATGGAAACTGTAAAAAGCACAGTAGTGTCTTTTTAATCACTGACAGCAGAGAAAAGGCATTTCTCCCACGGCTTGAAGAGGGAGGAAATGAATGCCCCTCTCTCTTGTGGAATCAAGTAATATCTGGGCTGCTATTAGCAAGACAGTCTGTAAAAATCAATACTAAATATATCTTTCATTTACCTAGAAAATAGATCATAAAAGCTATGAAAATGCCTATAATTTAGGAACATGACTTAGGGACATGGGCTAGTGGTGAACTTGGCAGTGCTGGGTTAATGGTTGCACTTGGTGGTCTTAGAGGGCTTTTCCAAACTCAATGGTTTTGTGACTCAGCTTCCTTTAGTATAACCTTGAATATCTGCTCACCCTCTTGCAATTTCTCTATTTTGGCAATTTCTCTATTTTATACTTCATCATCATAATTTGCCTTCTTTATGAAATCATCACAAAAAAGGTTCTTTTTCTCCATTAGCATTTACATTCTGTCCAGTTATGCTACATAAATGGACCTTTAACTGAATGAAGTGCAGAAGTGATTCATGTGGGACAATTCTAAGGAGCTATTCTTACTGTTTTTGTGACAGCACAGATTTTGTTACGTAGCAGATTTAAAAGAAACGTGATCTATTTAAAAAGAACCCAGTTATGATGAGATATATACTAGTTTGTTGGTTTTTTATTTTAATTTAAGGGGTGTACTGATGCGAAGACTGTTATGAGCTTGATTCAAAGTAGATTTTGAAGGCTTATCAGTAGGGGGCATTAATGCAACATAAAATTCCAAATGCCACACTACCAAACATCCATGCAGAACCTGTACTGTCTTATCTTTTTAATATATTTTGTGGGTTGCCCTGTATTTTTCACAACATCTCATTTTTTTAAGTATAGCTGGAATGTCAAGTCATTTAGTGGTAACAGTAATGTGGTTAATAATCATTGTGGGCTTCATCCTGACATTTAAAAGAACTCTTTGTCCCTGGTTTGTGTAGTTTGAAACAGGAGAGAGCGATTTTAAGACCAATAAATTTGCAGCCAGCAGTTTCAAAGGGGATTATCACATGCAGGAAGAATAGGTGGAATTATCCCTCTGGGTGAGTATTTGTTCACAAGCATCAGTTGCTCCTTGACATCAGATCATGCACTCAACTTTCCTATGTTTGTACTCTGACCTTACTACTGACTTGGAGAAAGGAGGTGTTTCCAGAGGGCAGTTTTAAATAGCAACATTTTCACTGTCCACTGATTCTGACATAAAAGCAACCACACTGAAAATGTAAAGTATTACTCACAAAGAATGAATACAGGAATTCATGTCTGAGATTTTATTTTGTGATAGTTTTCCAACATTAACAAACAACAAAAAGAATTTTTTTTCTTTTTCCCCTAAACCTTATTGAAGGTGGTTTACAAAGGGTCTCTGTCAGAAAGCTGATCTAGCTGTGTGTGAGGTGGTGACTGAAGAGGTCAGAGCTAAAAAGGAAGAGCTTTCCACTGCACTGACTCTGCTCCCTGGTCTTATACTCAGGGCTGATTCTCAGATCCTGGCACACTGTGATCTCACTCTCACTTTGTTCACTAATAGCATAGAAGTTACTGAACCTGGTCTGACCTTCCTGGATTAAAATCTGTGTAATTTACATCAATCTACAGTCTGTATAGTCTGTATGTGCAGTGTAAAGAGACATAAATTTAAAATTTTGACAGGAATTACACTAGTAAATTTTGTTTCCCACAATAAAAAGCTTGAAATTTAGCTAACTCTTTTAAACTGAAGTTGAGATTTTCACATCACCACTTGATTGCAGGAATGGAATTTTTAAGGAAAATTAAGAAAAGTTTTAAATACACAGCAATACTGGGACTTTAGGCAACATTTGGAAGACATACACTTTAAAGACGGGTATCAGAAAGCTGCTTGTCTGTTATAATAGCAAACTACTCTGTAAAATTAGGTAGGTCTTGCTTTTAGGGCCAGACTCTCCTGCTTTGCCTCCGGTATCTGGGACATCATGGTACATCCCACTTTTTCTGTCCCTCAAAAATATATCCTGTATTTCATGTATTATTTTGTTCTCAGGTACACGCAGACTGCTACCTTTCTTATGGCAACAGCTGGTTTGCAAAAAACAATAATGAAATGAGATGTGTTCCTCCAACAGGTGTATAAATCCAGACATTCTGAACTTCCTGTGAAATCAATGGCTATCTTCTATGCATGAAAATCAAGACTCCTCTCTTAACAAAAATTGAGAACTACAATTTTCCTTTAAGATCCCAGAAACATGGGGTCTGATGCCCTTTCAGCTAAATGTCAGGATGAGATTTATATAAGGGGGGAAAGAGAATTAACTTTCCACCTGTCAAAAAGGAAAATATATCAGATTTAAAAAACTGTATTTTTATTTAGCACCTGAAGAATGTAATCACCATTACCAAGTGTTGTTAAAACCTCCAAACCACAAGTATAGCTTATTTATCCTCCCTTGAGCAGGTTCCGTGACGCTTTTCAGCAGGTGGCATTAATGCTCCACTCAGTTTCAAATGGCATACAGCCAGGAAACTGCTGCTTCCAGCATGTAACACCTTAAAATTATCTACAAATTCTGGTGGAGACTAAGTAATTTTCTCAACAAAAAAGTCAGCATTAAAATTGCATCTGTTCAGAATGATTTTTTTTTTAGCAACAGAAGCAGAGCAGAGATATATTTTGACTACTCTAGTATTAAATTAAAAGAAACCAAGAGCATTTTTTTCCCCTCTCCTGTCCTGTCTGGTCTGCCTCTTCCTCTCCCCATCAAGATATCTGCAGTATCAGCTTTTTCAAATGAACACCACTGGAACTTCAAGCATGTACCAGCACGAATTATACAGCACCTTTAATGACAAGGATAGGCACTCAATGCAGCACTACACAGGTTTCCCCAAGTTTAAAGATTTGATGTTGAAACTGAGAGATAGAGAGGAAACTGAGAGATCCTGAGGTGGCGAATACCTGTGATCACTTGGGACTGACTGAAAATGAGTTACACTCCCAGGACTGGTTATTGTGCCTATCCATCATTCGCCTAAAACAAACAGTACAAAATACTGGGATCATCTGCAGGACTTGTGGAGATACCTCTAACTGATTCCATGAAATTCAGCATCTAACACACTAGTAAAAACTTCCGTACTTCAAGCACCATATGAACAGTCACTGCTAGAAACAACTGCTTTGGAAGAGCTTGTTTGGTTAGAAGGCTCGGAACATTCTTCACTGCTTTTTCTAAATGCAGGAGGAATGTTTTCCACCTCATGAAACTGCTCACAACAATATCAGAACATATAACATAGTCTGCCAGGATGTTCTCAAAAAACTGGTGTCCAAATTGTGCGTAAAAGGATTCAGGGTTTGCTCCTCTAAACTATGCTCTGGATCTACCTATTGGTCTGCTCCAGCCTCAGAAACTTCATGAAACTTGCTCAAATACTTGCATATAGCAAAGTAATAAAAAGTTCTGAAAACTCAGAGCAACTCCAGAGTTTAATGAGAGCCTGGTGCTGAATTTGCCCCTCTAACCTTGAACAAGATGTGTTCTTCTGTGAAAGCCTGCTTTGAGTTTGATTCTTTTTGACAGCAGTTCTTAACCTGCACTACACTGACATGAATCACCCAGTCCATTAGAAATAATACAAAATCTTGTCATAATTCATTGTTTGCCTGGTTTCAGTAACCAAAATCACAAAATTGTAGCTTATTTTGCTTTTAAGTACCACAGTCAATCCATAAAAAAAAGGTTGATGTGAATGGTGCACACACACATTATATTTCCATGTATCTGCGTCCTCCAAAAATGCCCAATACAGGGATTGCTCTGGAAAGTCAAAAAGCAGCCTTTGGCTAAAACAGCTCCCAAGCTGCCCTATAACCCTCTTAATGGTTTGTTGACTAATGAGTTTTCACTGTACAAATGGCTCATAAAAGCTGCTAAATCCATCATGAACTCTAAAGGCTTTTTAATCTAATGACTATTTTCACCTACATGGAGGGTCAGGAAAATTTATTCTCCAAGTGTTGAGAAGCAACAGGTCCTGACAGGACACAGGATTCTGACACAACAGACTTATACACCTTTTTCGTATGCTTTTCATGACTGCTCTCTGGTATCTTCATATCGTACCTAAGCAAAACTGTTCACAGGGAGATGGAGAGGTATATTTTGATTTCTAATGTGTCCTTCTAGGCAGAAAAGCAAACATCTCTCTGAAAATTGAAGGGACTGACAGTGGGAGAATCAGATGAAAATGAGAACTAGGATAAAGTAAAATACAAAAGGAACAAAGATCTGCACAAAGTGAAAAGCAACCCACACACCAAAACACAACCCTTACTTTCCCTTTGCTTGTTCTCAGACTGCAGACTTGTGGATGCTAATGATGGATGGGGTGACATTTTTAGCAATGTGTTTGAGATGGGTTCAAGGTAAAAGAAGTTGAGGACTTCTGCCCATTGTGACATATAAAAAACCACTAAGGAGTGCAACAGCAGTGTAGTGTACATGCTCTCACCCCAATGAATGGTTGTTTATTCTTACATCCTGTGCATCTTCCTTGAACAGAAGATGATCCCAGATTGTTCCTCTAAAGAAAGGGCTACCAGTTTTCCAGCTGATCTACAATTCACAAGCCATTGCCTCATCCATAGATCATTGTTCCAGGAAGACCAAAAAAGCTGCAAAAAAGCTGTCCATCAGACAGATCTAAAAGCTGCTGGTATCTTGGCTGGCTAAATGAAGGGGAAAACTGTTTTCCTCTTCTCAGCATCTCTGCCTTCCAAGTTCAGGGAACATCTCTCCAGGGATGGAAACCTTATAATAAATTCATAGAGTGTGCATGGTTACAAAGAGCAGCTCCTCAGAGAGCTCCCAATTCTCTCACCTTCCTCACACTGAAAGCACTTGCCAAATCTGCTCCCTTCTCAGACATTTTTTGGCAGTACTTTAATCTCTTTTGTTCTCATGATCAGTTGGTCTGTTGGGAGAAAATCTCAGTAAGAAACCAAACCTGTCAGGTTCTTAAAAGATGTCACTCTGGGCAATGCAAAAGTGAGAAGAAAGGAAGCCTAATTCCAAAGCAAATCAGTACATAACCCACTATTTTTTTCAGTGAACACTGTAGGTAAACTGCAAGTTGGAGAGCTATGAGTTTTAGAAGAACAGCAGTAACTTTTTTTAGTTAGAAAATTCTCTTCTTAGACAGAACAGAACTGTTTTTCTACAATATTTCTCAGAAAGTCCCAGGGTAAATATGAAGCCTCAGAGAAGCCAAACTCCGAGACACTGTACATTCTTCGGCCCCTTTCTCGCTGTTTTTGGTCCTGTTTCCATTGATTTTGAAAGGTGTTAACAGTCAGACTTCTCTCTGAAAGATTCATTGACTATGAATGACATTCTTTGGTCTTGCTCGGGGTTAGAAATTGGCAAACTATTTCTCATAGTGGATGTGCACACAAAGACAAGAGGTTGTGGTCAGACCTTCTGTCACAGCAGTGTTTCTGCAGCAGGTCTCTCCCTCCACCAGCCACATGCCAACAATGAACACATTTTATTGCTCTTTCCCTTTGACAGAACTACTGTTCTGCTATGAGGACTTGGACAGGCATTCCTATCTTTTGTGTCCTTGCAATCACGAGTGCTTACTGGTGTGTTCCTGGACCTTACCTGTGTTCCTTTTCCTCAAAGATGGCACTCAGTTCACTCAGTTCAATCACTGCAGTTACAACAAACTGCAAAGCTTAATTCTTTGCCCTGCTGCCAACTTCGTTTTTGTTATTATTAAGTACTTTTTGCAGCAGCCTCTCTAATATTCTATTTCTTCTTCATATAGTGCCATGGCATTCTGACACATTTAAGCATTTTTGCAACCCACCTCTTTTCCTCATATGCATCAAAACTCTTTGTCTGAGTTTTAAATAACTAATGCTTCACTGCTACCTGTTAAGGAAAGAAAGAAAAGGAAAAGCTGAGCAATTGTGTTTCAAAGCCAGCAGCTTTACAGAGGACTGCAATTATTTATTACTAAGATATATTTTTAAATGTTTTGCTGGTGCAACGGAGCTAGAAGTTGATAAATGTTTAGTTCTAAGAGAAAAAACATTTTTCTTTTGCTATGAAAAATTCTGGTGGTAGTTCAAGGTCATTAAAGAAAGGAAAGACTAATGAAGAAGGGGAAAGGCAAGTATTCAAACAGCAGCTACTGACAAGTACTTGGGTATTCTCGGGTAAATCTGAGACAAGTCACGCCTTCAGACTGAAGCAGAAGTTAAGATAAAAAAAAGATCATATGCAGATATTGAGATCCTGACCCTCACCAAAGGAGTAACTGTAGGCAAATCACCCTGTGACCCACCTCCATTTCCTCATCTGTAAAAATAAAATACAGTTCCCCTTATAACCCATGTGCTACAGCAGTTATGTCAGCATCAAGGAGACATGGCAAACAAGGGAACAGTTAAAGAGAGTAACCAGTTATAAACAACTGTGAAGACGGTGCCAGACTGTGACTGAATTGCTCCTGCTGGCATGCACTTCTGGAGATCACATAAACTGACTTCTGGCTTGAAGCTGTGTCAGCTGCAACAGGCAGTCCAAGTCCATGTCTAGTTGGCCGTTAAACATCTTCCAAGGACAGAGACTCCACAAGTTCCCTGCATCATCTACCCTGGAGTTTCACCACCCTTAATGGATGACAGTCTTATAGATAAGTAATGTGATGGTTGGCCCTCACAATTAAGGCATGAATATTATGTGTATGATAAGAGAAGGTTTATTGACATGTGTGTTATATATTGTTGTGACCTGTTGTTTGGACATCCTCTGTTTGCCCTGTATGGTTGCCAAGGCAAGGTATCTGGGACATGTAGAGGGAAGGTGTGTACCTGTGCCCCTTGCATGAGGCATTTGAAAGGAGGGAAGGCCTGTTACTAGGAGTCAAGTTGCAAGAAAGCAGTCTCCACCAATGGATGGTGAAGAAGAGCTGATTGGCAGACTTTGGGAGGGGCCCCGGTTACCTTATGCAACACCAAAGGTATAAAAGGCAGAGCAGTAATTTTGTGAGTGAGCACATGGTGGTTTAGTTCCATCCTCCCAGTGCTGCTCCTTCTCCTTATTCAGTTTTCTGTTGTATTTTGTTAAGGTTTAATAAACCTTTGAAATTTTAGTGAGCACAGTTTCTCACAACAGCTTTTATTATGTTAAATGCCATTTCCTGTTGCAGTTTGTGCTCACTGCACCTGATCCTTTCCCTTGAGACCCAGAGACCCAGGGAGGTCTTTCTCATACCAGCACAGATGCATCTCAACAGCATGTATCTTACCAGCACTGAGCAGAGGATATGCTGATGCCTGCTGACCCGCTGAAAATGCAATATCCCTTCTTGCTGTTCCAGCCTACCCTTCCTGAAAATGCCTGTTTAACCCAGGACACTCCACTCATGTGCACTATCCTTCCACATCACTGTGACACTAACAAAATCATAGCCCTGCAAATGCATTCAGACCTTTAATTCCTCTCATTTCCTTCACACAGCATGTACCTCTGTGTACAGACATATCAGGGAGTGTGACTGTGCTCTTTGTTCCTGGCTTTGAGTATTGTCAAAGCTTGAGTGTGCAGCCCTGGTCTTGAGTGATCACAGAATATCTCAGTTAGAAGGAATCCACAAGGATCATCAAATCCAGCTCCTGGCCCTGCACAGAACCATCCCCAAGAATCACACCCTGTGCCTAAGAGCATTGTCCAAATGCTGCTTGAGCTGTGTCAGGTTGGTGCTGTGACCACTTCCTTGGGAGTCTGTTCCAGTCACCAAACACACTCGAGGTGAAAAACCTTTTCCTAATATCCAACCTAAACCGCCCATGCAACAACTTCTGCTCATTCCCCCAGGTCCTGTCACTGTACACAACAGGAAGAAATCAGTGTCTGCCCTTCCTCTTCTCCTCACGAGGAGAAAAGGCTGCTGACAGGTGGCTCCCATTAACACCAACAAGGCAGGGATTACTCCCACTGCTTGAAAAATCTGTCCTTCTCTGCAGAAATGAGAGGATGTGATTAGAGGTTCAGGAATTGATTAGTACTCAGTATGAAACAAATTTTATTTGCCAACTGAGACTCATAATCCTGAATCCTGAGTGTGTGTTATGTAATCTGGTTGTCTCACAGTGAACAAACTGATCAAGTCAAGCTATTAAATCTGGTGTGCCAGAGAAGCATTGTGCCAATTTCCCAAAAGTGGATTGAAAACTTCTGCTGTGCCATTGGCTGTGTCTGGCAAACAGGGAAAGACTGCAGACTTTTAAGTTCTAGGTGCACTAGTTTTTACTTTTAATGTCAATTACTGAAGCTATCGGTTGACATAAACAAAATTACAGATGTCATAAAAAAACTGTAAAACTCCCTGACATTGGAATTATGGGTGCCAGCAATTACAAGGGCTTTTTCTATTAAAAAAAAAAAGACAAACAAACAAAAACCCTGGGAAAAAGATCTGTAACAAACGAATAAGCAGACTAGCACTCCTTCTGACCAGAGGATGTAGCAACACCATGTCAGAGACAGTCACAACGCAACAGTCCTCTTTTATAGCCTTCTCTAGCTATCTCCTTGTTATGATAGATGTTCAGAGCCCAGCTGCCAAGACAAGGCTCACAAGTGCTTTAGTTGCTGAAGAATGTCATTCTCCTGGGTGCAAGGGTTGCTTGGGCTAGGGACAATGCAATTTTTTGTCTCCATTAATCAGCTCAATATTCTCTTAGTAGCTGTGAAGCATTTTGATGTCTTTAGAAAAAAGATCTCCAGTGGCACTGGTAAACAAACAAATCACAGTGTAATTATCATTGAGAGAGGTGCAGAGAAGGTGATGAGAAAATGGTCAGCACAGGCACAGGAACAGCCTTGCTGCATTTTTCATTTTCATATAAGGACAGCAGACAAGTGGAAAATACCCCAGTGTATTTTTCCTGCACTGCAGGACCCCTGCGTTGCAGGTCTGGCAGATACCACAACCCCTCAGTGCACAGACAGAGACACAGGGGCTCCCTGTTGTTCTGCCCTTCCCTTACAGTGCCACAGTGCAGAAACATGGCATGTGATTTTGCACTGCTGGTGTTGCAGAGCTTTGGAGATCTGCTTGCTGATGCTGCTCTGCATCCTATCCTAAATCCTATTGGTGTGAAGCATGTTGAAGCCCAAACTTAATTTGAGGGGAAAAAAAATCACTGGGAGTTATCTTTCAATTCCAAAGTTTCTTTCTTCCTTCTTCCGAAATGTCATCTGTTTCTCTGACAGTTGGTATCTCTAAGCAGCTGATGTGGCTTAAATCACAAAGCAGAGAACCTGCAGCTCTACCTGCCCAATTTGCTGTCCCTGTTGGCATCAAGCAGTGAAGCCCCCAGACTGACAGATGGGGCCTCTCCTAGAAGCAAAATGCTGTGCAAACCAAAACTGCAGCTCCCTCACTTTTCTGTTACTCTGCAACATCTTGCAGAAGCCTTAAAGCTGGCAATGCCTTGCAGGCACAGATGTGATATATTTATGGAGTTAGTATCAACACACAACAATGAATCTTTAAAATCCAGCACAGTCAGTTCTTTCCTAAGTGAACTAATTGGGCAACATGGGATTTACTTCTGAAGTTTCAGTAAATATACGACATCAAAATTTATACTAAAAAAATTCAGTTCCAATATTTTTCTGATTGAAATTCCTGATGTGTTTGTATTTAGTTATTTTGTGCTCCAATACCTTTGTGATGAACTGCTGCATCCAGTGAAAGCCTCTGGGTCCATGAGTATCAAGGCAGTGCAGAATTCATGTGTAGAAGACAGAAAATTATATCTAACCTTACTCTAACAACACTGACTTTATTATGTCCTTAGATGCTTGTTCTGTTGCCTTGTTCTTCCAGGTATAAAAGCTTTCCATCTGAGTTGACAACCTTGGAGCTGATTGGAGCTCTGAATCTTTGTCATTCACAGAGCAGCATTTATTAAAATTCATGATACTTGCATGTGCTTCCAGATTGATGGTATTTAATAGGTATTTAATAGCACAGATTTACAGTCATTGGACATTGATAAACGTAGCACTTACTGCCAAAAAAAACCTATCTGTTGATAACAAGAATGAAGGACTCTTAGACCAATCATAAAAATCAAATAGAGACAATGATTAAAATTAAACAGAAAACAGTCAAAGACCTTTTACTTCACAGTCTTATTAATATGTATAATGCATTATGAAATCCATTTTATTTGCCTTCAACATTTTCCCAGCTGAACAGGAAGCTTTTTAAAAAAACTATTACCACTTTGAATCTCCTCTGCTGCATGCAAGTCATGTTTTGCCTGAGCCAATCCTTTAGTACAATCCTTTATCACTGGCAGGCAGTCAGATTAAAAAATTAATAATGACTGCTCCATTTTTCAGAACTTGTAATCATCTTGCTATGTAACTTTGAATGCAAGGTAAGAAAGAAGACCTGGGGCTTGAAAATTTACATAAAATCCCACCAGGTTCTGATGCTCACTTTTTCCCCTTTCACTTAAAGATACCATTGTCTTTTCAATTTAGCCCTCTCAAAACAAAGAGAAATATTCAAAGCTATTTGTTATGGCTATTTGTTGTAACAAGGTTTGGATATAATTCAAGAGTAGTCATGTTTCAACCTGGATTTAACATTACTATTGTTCCTCCAGATGCTCATTTAACAAGTCTCCACAAACACTAAGGGCAGTTTAATCTCCTTATTAAACCAAGTCTTACTAAACCAAGGTGCAGCAGCAGGAGTCATGAAGGTGCACACATGGCTTTTACAGGGAGCTGAATAGTGGACAGTGTGGAAAAGAGGGCACTGGAAATCACTTCAGGATGCAGGTATTAGGAAAAGGCAGCACAGGAATACAGCTCATTGGGTTCGCAAAACAGAGTGAGGTGTCAAGCCTTGAACAGAAATCTTTTTCCAACATGTTGGGTTCTAAAATATTGAACATGGACAAGGAAATCTACGTGCTGACTACTGGTAATCAACACGCATTTTCATACTGGGCATGCCAATACCTAGGCGAAGTTCCTGCACAAAAAACAGACTAGGCAGGCAAAATGAGATTCCAACTGCACACAGCTATAAAAGTCAAAAAGGAAGATTTCTTATGTGATTCATTTCTTTATTGCTTTCTGCTACCCATTCACTTTTTTGCTGCATTCTCCCTTCTCCTTTTTCTGTCATGGGGCCTAGATTCCTTTTCTTTCATACTACGTTACATCACTTTATTAGAAAGAATATTAGGACAACTGTTCTCCTATGAGGATACTCAAAAACTAACCAAATTGCCTGTAAGACAATTAGAAAACTCATCTGGACAAGGCCCAAAGGAACTTCAGCCAGCTGCTGCTTTTCTGAGCTGCATCATGCCTAGAGACCCACAGAGAACCTCCCCACCTAAATCATTCTATGAGTCTATGTCCTTTTTTTTTAACTAAAAGGAGTAAAGACTTGGGTTTATTGTTCACTTGGTTGACCCTGGCTGCCTTTCTTGTCCAAACACATCTAGTCTGAGTTTTTTTCAAGTCCCAAACTGCTTTACTCCTTTCTACAGAAAGATGTTTTCAACAAGAATGAAAAAGCCCGAAACTCAACATGTTAAACCAATGCTAGTATTTATTCACATGATACTGTATAAACCACCTCTATTCCCACAATTTGATCAGTTTGTGAGTTTCAGTATGTTCCCCATCACTGTAACAGAGATTAACTGATTTTTGCTTTGGCTGATTTAAATAAGATCATAAAGATCCCTGATGACTACTGACCTAGCTAGCTGCATGTCAAATATTAGCACAATTATGAAACTTGTAAAAATACAATCTGCTATCCAATCTATTTGAAGAGGTAATTCACTCCATTATAACAAATCTTACATTGGTCAGGCTCTAATAAGAAACTAGACTACATTTATGCAGTACATTTACAAATCTTTTTGCTATTATTTTATAAAAAATGCAGTGGTGAGACTGCAGTAAATCAAATAGAAACTCAATCAATAGTTCCACTGTGAAAAAGTAACACTGATAGCATAGGGTTAAAATGTTTCTAAAATCATGGGAATTGTATACAATAGATTCAGGGGAGGTAGAAAGAAAAGGTTGGGCCTGGATAGGCCTGGGAAAAACAACCAGGGCTGGGGAAGCCCTGAGAAGGAAGATTAGGCTTTGTCTTTACTAGATCATGTGAACCTGCACCTGCATAATCACCATATGATAAATTATATGATTGTAAATTGTAATGATTATTTGGTAATTGAATATGATTATTGTTTAATCTTAACAAGAATCATGACAAACGATATTTGGGGGCCTGATGAAAACTACAAGAATTCATGCTTGGATAAGATCAATGTATACAATAGAACAACATATAGTTATAAAACGAAAGGGTATAAAAACATGTCCATCTCGAATCCATGTCGGAGTCAGATTTGAGTGTGTATCCCATACCCCTGATTCCCAGAGCTCTTCAATAAAAGCACCTGCATATAATCATTCCATGATTATGTGTTTGAACGCTAACAACACAAACTATTTAAAAGCCTCTCTAACATTATTCTCTCCATGAAGCATGCAAAACTCAGGAAGAGTTGTGAGCAACCAAACAGTCTGTTACATATGGTATAAACTAAATAAAGGTATTAATTCAACAATGTTGTACATCTGCACATAATAATCACACATTAAATTTCCGTGCTTTAGTAAAGTACGTAACAAGTATTGATAGAGGATTAGTATTATTATTAGAGCTCCTGCCAGGTATGCAAAGTCTAAACTCTGGAAGTTGCAAAGAACAATAGATTATTGATTTTGGCGATAGAATGCAGCATTTAAGAGGTGGGAGAAAGAAACACAGGAATAATTTGGCCATTATAAGACCTAGTATAGTAATCCTTTAAGTTACAGAATGCACTTTACTGAACTCATGAGAAAACTGACAGCAATTCTAACAATAACTATGTCATTATTTCCAAGTTGCTTAAATCTTAATGCAGCATATTTTTCATAGGCCTCATCAATAATTACTCTAGAATCATAAAAAGTTAATAACACCCAAGAACTGTGAAAATTAACAAATTATTCAAATGCATTTTAAACCCATCCAGTTACATGGTTTCTTCCATTCATCTCCTGTGTTTAGGTCATAAAGGAAATGATAAGAGAAAGAAGTGCACAGCAGGTTTTGGAGTATGGGCTCTTTTGGGCTCTTTGCACTGATCCTCTGCAAACAAGCAGAATCTCTGATGGTAGAGGTCACGGCCACCCATGGGACTCTCAGGATGTGTAGCATGATGCAGATCTTAATCACAATGGATGCTGTAAACATGGCACTCAAAAGTAGGAGTTACACACCATTATGAACGCCTATTCTGTTCCTTGAACTATGAAACAACTCTTTAAAAATTGACTATGCTCTCAGTAAAATATTGATCAACCATGCACCTAACAACCATTTCCGAAAGTCTACCTGCAACAAAAATCTTGACCATTAAATCACTCTGTTTCAAGACAAAGATCATCTTAACTCCTGATTCTTTAACTTAAACCTGGAGCATTTCAGGAAGACCTAATACAATGTATTATCATTGTGAATTTATACAGATATCCTAAATCTAGCCTGTACTTCTGAATCAGAAGTATTATTTTAGGCATGGCATTGAGCTGAAAGATAATCCATGAAGACTCATGAACTCTGAAACAGAGGGTCAATCTGTCATCATTGTTGTAAACACAGTATCATGAGTAATAATTTCATGTGTGTTAAGACTTGAGTGACCATTTAGCATCACGTGCACACAATGCAACAACTCTCAAAGGATCCATGCCTACTATCTCACTTATTTCCTGCAAACACATCCATATTGATCCCTTTTCATTTAGTCTCTTCAACAGCTCCACTGAGCAGTTGCCACAGTTATGACAAAATGACACGTGCAAGCCTACCTGTGTAGAAAGCACATGATCTGACTTTAGGAATGGTATCGGCAAAGTACTTGCACTGTATCTACCACCTCACAGAAATTCACTGAATTTGAAATTAAATTAAAGACATCAGTGCAGGAAACATATCAGAGAAGAATTGTTTATTGTGAAAATGCTGGGATGTGGGAATGGACTGAGAAGAAGCACCAGGTGTCCCTTCAGAATGCTGCAGGAGTTACAAAATAGGTCATGAAACCTGAGATGCACTGGCCAAGTGAGTTAGAAATACCGAAACATAAAATGTCATTTCTCCAGAAAGCTTTTGTTGTGGCCACATTCTGCTGCATTCATAATAGATTTATTTATTTAATCTTACTCAGGTACTGGCAACTGGACTATCCATTTGTGCTTTAGAGGAAGAAGGTCTCACAATTTAGAAGCTATTTGTTACCCACACAAAGGCACCCAAGTGTTGCCAGAAGCTTGTAGAAGTTCCGGGCTGGTTGAGGTTTGTATAGGATGCACAAGGTTTTGCAAACCAGTTCCGAAAGCTGGTATTAAAACTAAGTTGGAATTTCTAGAGAGTAGAAAATGCCAAAATTCTTCCAAAGCTAAATCACTGAAACATATCTTTTTGCCATAAGGCTGATGTTAATGTTCACCCTTGAAACACTGCTAAAACAAACCCCTCCTTTTCAATGGCTGGAGTGGCTGGTCTGGAACCAGAAATCAAGTCCTAATGAAACTGGGCATGATGCTTCAAAAAGCCTAGTCCACTTTTTAAAATTCTCCTGATGTCAAAGCCACTGTCAAAAAGTTGAGATGGATCTGATATTTCAAAATATGCTTTAAGCATCTTCTTTTGCTCCTGCATTTTTCATGTGTTTCCTACTGATCAGTTCTGGAAAGGCTTGACTGTTGTACTTTGGGTTACTTAAGACTGCATTTGTGAGTCCCTATTGATTCCTTTCCTCTCTATTTAGAATGTCATGTAACTTATGCAAATTACCATGATAAATAAGTGCAGGGATATTCTTACAGACTAAAACAACAACAAAAAAGTTTATTCACAGATGCAGACCAGAGGAAATGGTGCAGCTGTATCACAGAACAGTCAATAATTTGATAATGCACTGCATCTTTCTTGATCTCAAATTTTCATGTATCTGAGCAAATAAATAGCACAATGTTGTGTGCTTGGGAAAGAAAACATGAAAATCCATTATATTTTTGAAGTAGGTAAACAAACAAAAGTTAACATATTAAGGGCTTTACAAGCAATAGCCATGAAACCACAACCTAAGTATACTTCTGAAAAGAAAGGTGAGAAAAATTGGCAGTTACATATTGTGTCCTATGTATTTACATATTGCTGTCTATTTTAAGCCTAGTTAAAGTGACTCAGTCATTACTGGAAATATCTTCCAACTCAGAAGGCTTCAAATATGGCTTGCAGAAGTACAAGAACAGAATACAGAACACCTGCATGAACAGTGTGTGGTTCACAATCCCTTTTCTCAAAGATTTACACAAACTTTCTGATCAGTAGTTTTTCTAGCAAAAATCTACTAAAGCTATGGTTTTTTTTTAACTAGCAAATGAGAAAAATGCTTTTGTACTTCAGAACCAGAGCAAATCCAATCTCCCTAACTGCTGAGGATTTAAAAAAAAACTGTACAATTCCTTCTCTCAGAAATCTGATTAAACAGAGCAACATATTATAAATTACAGCAGCTCTCCAAGTGTTGGCTAGCTTTGAGGCACAATGTAAACAGGTAAAGCAATTTGTTCATAGCATTTTTCTCTACAGCCAAGTGCATTTTTTTAATTACTCACAAAGGCAAATAACTTTTGGTATCTTTAATTCCTTCCTGGAAAAGTCTACCAGATTCATTGGTGGAAACTGTAAGATGTTATTCTGGTTGCCAAACAGATTGTTTGCAATGGGAAGTTTTCAAGATAAAGGGAAGGATTAAGAAAAAGGCTTCACATATCTGCAAGCAGAAATACAAGCCTTCTTTCACTTATGTTTTAAAGAAAAATTCCTTAAAGCACCTAATGTCTCATGGCAATCCCTTAATGTTAATTTTAAGAGGTCCTCAAGAAGCTAAGGAGAATCAAATAATAATCAGATTTATCTCACAGTGCCTATTTTGGCCAAGTGTTTTATGTGCTTTCTAACTAAGAGTGAAGCACTTAGAAGGGTTTTTTTTTATAGTCAGGTAACATGAAAGCTGCTTAGCAATTCAGCAAAACTAATCCAATGTTCAAGAGACACCTATTCATTGAGGTTATGCCAATTTTACAATATGGAGTTATCCCATCACCTGGAATAAATGAGGTATGTGGAGAATAAAGAAAGTAAATGTTGAGGAATGACTGGCAAATGGGGAACATAAAGAGATTTTTAGGAAGAGCAACAAGGAGAAACAGATACATATCCTGAGTGAATAAAATCAAAAACAATGAATCCCAAGAAACAGAAGTGACTGAAGCACAGGGATTATGCAGAAACATCACCCTGCTACAAGAGGAGTCTCTCCAAATTTGCACAGCATCTGTCAGCACCAATTCCTGCAGCCTAAGTGGTGATCTAATGACAGGCAGTTTATACAACACCAGCACACGACACATCCCTCAGGGCACTTTGTCCTCACAGCATCCCAGTGGAGCAGCACAGCACATCTAAGTATGGCATAGATGGAGAAGGAAGGAACAGAGTCACTGAGGGCTGCACCTGTTTGGAAGTTAGTTAATCCTGGGATGCTTTTCCAGTTAAAGGTTATGTTAAATTCTGACAGGATTTATTTTGCACTTTCTAGGAGAACTGGACATTATCTTGACAAAAACACTGTATTTTGAATATCCAAAATTGCAATCTTATGTCTCTATGTCCTTTATGCAATTTTAACGGTATCATTAAAGCTCTAATGCAACCAGCAAGCTTTTATTATGAGAAAAGTGACTATTTTAAAAAATAAACAAATAAAAAGTCACTTCCAATACATTTAATGTCTTAAAAATGTAACTTTGAGGACTACACCAGACGTAAGAGGTCATTTGACACTCCTCAAATACTAGAAAATTAGAGGGCACCAGCCAGTACACCCAAATGTACAAAACCTTTTTAATTTTCAGAACACCTAATCAAAAAATTGTAATAAAACGAGTGCCCCATATGTCATGAATGTTCTAAGTTCACTGAGTTTTTCAGAGCTCCCCAAGCCCTGCTGATGACAGAAGTTCAAGAGGCACCTGTCTCACTTACACAAATTATTTCAGTATTGCAGAAATTCTCCTGCTACTCTGTAGTTCAGCTGTTGGCTTGACTATACGAAATACTGACAGGAAAATGTATGTGGGCAAGAAAAAAAAATGCCTTCCTTCAGTGCTTCTGTAAGTTGAAACTTTTTTAAAAAATACATTTGAACTGATATTTGAAGATTACTGAATCTGTCCAAACATAAAATAGCAAAAAATAAAGGAAAATGTACCCCACTGTAAAAACAGAAATCCTGTGAGGCTACAGCATAGCTACAGTTCAAATCTAAGTTTGTACCAAAATAAATGTAAGACTAGAGCTTTTTATTTTTCAGAATTTTTATTTTATTAATTTGGGGGAAGGGAAGAAGATATTTTCTGTATAAAATCCTCAGCCCTTTGCAATGTCCTATTATCACATTGTAAAGAAGACAGTTTCCACTCTACCTGCAAAAGCTTTCCTGAGGGCAGAAAAATGGATTTAGTGTAAAAAAGTGGGATCTTCAGATTACAGAATTTAAAGATGTGCAATGTTTTAAGTTTTCATGGTGTTATGTATTTGAGTCTGCCCCTATTACCTTGTCAAAGTCAGAATTACAATAATCCACAATGAAGCACAATGAAGAATATACATGAGTCATATATCAAGGCCTTTTGGTACTCACTAGCTCTTTGATCAATTTAAGACAATTTAATGAAATCTGGTTCCAGAAAATTTTACTGTTTTTATGCGCAAATACACACCTCAGATATGCCCAATTCCTTCAGAAGTAACTGCACTTGAAAATAAATCCTTAGATAACTCCCTGAAACAACTCAAGCCATCAGGCCAAGACTTCCAGTGTGAGGAGGAGAAAAGGAAGTAAAAAATGCCTCATCAGCAGAAATTTCAGACCAAAATTCTTCTTTTGTTGCCTAGAGAGCCATTACAGTCCTAACTCTTATTGAGAAGAGGGTTTTCTTTGCAGGAAAAAAAGGATACTTCAAAAACCACCATTCAAACAGACACAATGGTTCTGAAGTTGCTTTCATGCCTTGCCCCTGAAGTCATGTGTAGTTGTGGGGATGTTATTTACTCACAGTATGAAACTTTCATTCCAACATCTATTTGCTAAATGCAATTATCACATTGCCTTGCACTTCCTGCATCAAATAGGCTGCAAAAGCAAGGACAACACTTTGACCTACCAAATTCAAAGCCATCCTGGACTCTCTCCTATACCCCCTAGCCTGAGTTTTCTCCTAGAAAGCTGACCACCAAAATGAGATGAACAAAGAGAGGGAAAGAGCATAGAGCATGGAAAACAGTGCTGGATGAACACCTCAGGGTAGCTCACCAGCCCCACAGGAAGAGGACTGGGATTTGCCAGGCTTTGCACTTTTCCCACTTCTATCCCTGGCACTGCCCAGACCTCAGGAAGCTTAGTTGTTCTGACAATTTATTCTTCATCTGCAGAAAACTGGCTGTACTTTCATGTACAAAACATGTCTGCCAGTTGTGACTGTACCTTTCCCCACCTTCAACCAGCACACACGTAGATGGTCAGTGGAAGGATGTAACACAGTACTCCCTGGATCAAACCTTGTAAAGTGGATTAGCAAAATAACGGCACAACTGTGCTGAAATGTTGCTACAGACGTTTTTGACACTGCTCTGTCCCAGAAGGCGAAGGAGGGAGAAGATGCCCCACAAATAGCTTTGGCAAACAAAGGCCACCATAAATGAAAAAGGAAGAACATGAGAATTTTCCTCCTGTCATCCCAGATGCTGCTTCTCCTACTTTCTCTCAGGCTTGCCTGCCATCAATGTCACTTTAGCAACCAGTTCTGGCCATCAACAAATCCTCACACAACTGCTGTGCACTACTGGTATTAGCTGGGATAGATCCAGAGCATATCAAAAGCAGCTCTGCAGCCTTTGCTGCATGCTCTGGGTCCATCACTGACTCCAAAGGGCTCTGGAAGCTATGGAGTAGGGCATCTTTGCACTAGTATTTAACATCTGTCTAATGCAAACCACGTCAGGGAAACAGCCTCCTGAAGGCTCCTTTCAGGATGCTGTCTGCAAAGGAGGGCAGGGAAAAGAAGAATCCTAGTCTCCTGTAATTCCTAGTTAATTGTTTACATGGTTAACAAAATGCACTGCACCATATCTTCACAGACATTTGGGGACAAATGCCAGACTGTAATGTCACCTCTTATAATATAAATAAAGAGTCATCAAGAAAGCTGCCTGCAGTATTTGGGACAGGAACTCAAATTTGATAAGGGGATCAAAATTAGTTTAATGATTCCCCATTTATCCTTTAAATCCACTCATAACATGACATGGTATTTCTAATCAGGGAATGAAAATGTTGATTAAACATTTATGTCATTTCTGATTAGACATCACATGTTATCTCTTTATTATTAAAACTTTTGTATTTTGAACATAAAAAGGAATTTGTAGAGTCAGGCACAGGGCTTAAGTTTTTATAATGAGCCATTCATCTTCACGTCAGGTTCCATAATAACTAACAAGTTAGTTCAGTGGGAAAAAAAATGGAAATTAGAATAATGGCTGGAACTGTGTCATATTTGTACAGACTGAAGCATGATGGCATTTAAAGTGTCCAAACTCCTTGTGACACCTCATTTCTACCTCTGCCACTGCGGTTTCATGAAGGTACACTGCAGAGCAGGCAGCTGGCAAATAGCTACTGGCAGGGCATCAGACATGACGATCACGGCTCGGCATTATTTTCTTAAGAGCAAATATCTCAAAACTTTTAATCAGAGGACAAGATTCCAATGGGGGAAGCAGAACACTCTGGGGAACAGGCCTATGACAATTTTTACTGACTATCTCTTTTCCTATCATGGTCAGCTAGCATGGCTGCTGCTGGATTGTTTTCCCACAGAAAAACATTGTCAGGAAAGAAGGTAACATTATTTTTAGCTGTCCTGCTTTTCACAGCAGCAGCAAGGTGTCACACTACTAATCAATTCTCATGGTTGCTTCAAAACAACAAAAATAGGGTCTGTCATAACGCAAGTAATCCAACACAGGATTTGGTGTGTAGGACAGCTCCTCTGAAAAAAAACCAAAAAAACAAAAAAACCCCCACATACTTTAGTCTCAAAACCACAGCAGTGGGAAAAGAACACCACCTCCAGTGCGCCTTAAGATTTACAGGGACTTTTCAGATGGAATGGCAACTATCAATCATCTCTGCACTCCCAGCAGGAAATTAGATTTCCTGTGGTTTAATGCTACAATGCTTGAAACAAGCCTATGAATTTGTAGTCCCAGTAGTGCTACATTAAAAATCAATACTGTGGACAAAGACGGGAAGAACATTTTTATAAAATGTAGCAGAGAGAACTTTTCAGACACTACCTCTCTGGTTTTAACTAATTTTTAGTTTAATGTTGTGTTTTAATCAGCAAATCAACTATGTGAAAGGACAAGGAATGTACATTTATGGAGCAAAAAATCCTCACGGGCAGTCTTGCCTACAGGAGGAACAATTTATGTCACTATCATAGGCTCCCAACCAGGCCCATCATTCATTTCTTTAGAGGACTAAAATTTTTCAGAGCTGCTTGTTTAGCAATAAATTTGAGACATCTCATTTCTGATTGTTTTTATTACATGTTTTTCTAACCTAATTTCTGCTTTTCACTCATTTTTACTCTTCCTTTCTCTAGCTGTTAGAATAAAGCAATGACGCATTGTCTCCATCAGAACAGCAATTAATCCTTTGACAGCTCATAGCACTTCTCTTATGGAAGAGCTCAACTTGTTTCAGAACTCGGGCCAAGGAGTGAGCATTTCATCCAAGCTACATCAGACAGGTGGCTCTGAAGGTGGTTATTTACAGACAGTTATCTCCTTTTTACCATCTAAAACTGATGGAAGCTTTCATCCTCCCTGGAAACACAGAGCTGCTTCCCTTGCCTGGTGCCCTTACAGGCACCAGCTAAACAATCATGGATTTGAATAATGAATGTTGGCAAGTCTATCGGTGTTAGGCTAAGTAAAAGAAGAACCACAAACTGCCATCTGTATGGATTAAAATAATAAAACAGTAATTTAAAAACCCACCACACCAACTGCCTTTAACAAAGACATGGAGCATTAACTGTAGATTCACTGCTAGACAATTCTCAGCCCTTGTGCTAGCCAAGTTTCTTCATCACACTTAAAGGTCAGACACACCTCATCTACATTCTATGTTCCACCTGAACTGAAATCAGAGCCTAGTGTTGTTTCCCAAGCCCATGTACCATCAGACTGTGAGATCAGAAATTTCCTTAAATGAGTTTTAGTCCCTGCACAGCACCAAGAGAGGTCTGAGAAAAGATTGGGAAGATGAGCAATCAACTGCTGCTGACCTACACCTGCAGCTATTGCCCATTCTCTGCCAAGTACCACAGGACTAGCCAGAAAACCAGACAGAGAAGTCTTGGATACACAATCTCTTTACTTGTTCTTGCATGCTTTTACCTGAGATCTGGATAACTCATGCAGGACTTTTCTCAGGGGCATCTGATGGCACTAAATATGAAGATGGACCAACTAAGACAGCATCCTTTGCTAAAAATAAAATGGCTAACAAATGACTTAACTCCTGCAGAGAAGAACTGCCTTCTGTGTAGGTTTGGCAGCTGAATGCTGCACTCACCTCAACAAAGATGAAGCAGGGGATGATGGAATAACTTTTCTGGGTATTGTTTCCTAAAGCCATTTCTCATCACACTTCTTGGGGAGGCACTGTTCAAAACTTTATATCCTGAAAAAGAAAAGACAGAGGTATTTCAGTATATTTCACATTTTTGCAAACTCCAAAATGAGGCTCAAAACACAGAGCACTGACCTAACAGACCAAGGACACAGACTACAAAGAATATCAAGGTCTAACTGTGTACAAAATACCCTGAGAAACCTTTCCCTTTGCAACACAAAAGAAGGGACACACATAGGTTACAAGATACATCATATACAAATTGAAGGGTGATAAGCAATATAATACTTTTCCCAAGCAAAAGATTCTTCCTCAGAATTGTAAAACCACATTTTAGCCCACTGACCTGCTTACAGCATGTTTTAAACCAGGAGATTTTGGTAATTTACTTGTGAACTTGCAATTTAAGAGACGTGCTTACAGTACACTGACTTTACACATGATCATAATGTTTATCTGTATAAATCTGCTCCAGATGACAGCATGTGTTATGCCCAGAACCTCACAACCTGTAACAAGCAAATGCAACAAAAACACAGTGAAGACCTGGGCCCCTTCTGCATAGCCTTTCTGTCCTGATAGAAATTCATACATTCAACACACCAAAATCTACACATTTAGCATTACTTTGGGCTACTTGCTATTCTAATTAACATAACCTTATAACACTGTGCTAAGAAGCTCTTTTTGCACGAAAAGTAGAAAAAGCAGAGAAAAGAAGACTAACACAAATTTTATTCACAGTGTGTGTCTTTTTCTGCATGCATGAGGCAACACATCAAGAAGGTAAGTTTGGTTTAAATGCCTTTACAGGGAGATACAGAGTAGAACGGAAGGTGGAGCTGGAAAAGCAGTGTGTAGCTCAGAGCTGCCAGGTGCAAGATTGCACAAAGCATGAGACATAGAGGAGAATCAAAATCCTCTGGTATTAATTTCAACTTGAGCACATCAAGTAAGAGCACAGATTTAGGTGGGTCCAGCCTCACTTCCAACACTCACAAAGAAACTCTGCCCTGATGACAAGCACCTCCATGTGTCAGGGCCAGAGAGGAGAAAGGAGGTGGAAGCTGATGTATTCTGGAGAGCACCTTCCTTTGCACAGCATCTTCCTGTAACTCTTTGACATAATTGCCATCTGGGTGGCAACTGAGGCCTTGATATATGAAGCCTATGAGGTTCACAAAGGGGTCATGGCTTTCTCACCAGCTCTCAGCATTGCTACTTGGAGAAATACCATGATCAGCATAAGTGAGTTCATCTGAGGTTATGATGGAGAAGCTGGATTAGCTGCCAGTGCTTGCCATCTGCACCATGACGCAGCTCCTTTCTCACCACCTATGAACTTCTTAATGTATTCCTTATCTCAGCTTTTCACAGTTTTACCCACAGTTGTAAAATACACCATGTATAATGATGGATTTAGGCACAGCAGAGCTACTGTGACTCCAGTGAGGCCACATTCTGTGTAAAGAATAGCTTCTGAACTGCTAACCATTGAGAAATACAGTTTCAGGGCAAACAAAATAGTCAGGGATGTCACCTGTGACATGCCTCAGACACTCCCATCTTATACTGTACCCCATTCTAAAATACAAATATTCTCAAAACTGCACTGCCTATGGGAAAGCATTTTACATGCCAGCTTCTCTCCTATGTGATGATACATTTGTGTCAGGCTTAAGTAGTAAGAGACCAAATGGTTGCGTGATCAGCTAATTCCCAGACTGTGGGAAAACTCTCAGCTAGCCAGTGCTTATCAAAGCTGGTCTCTTCATCAGGTTACTTGGCAAAAGAGTAAAGGGAAGCAAAGGTGTAAGTCTTGGTGGGAGCACTATCTTTTGTTTCTCTTCAGCTGGCAAGGAGTCTAGGGATATGGACAGCAAAACACAGATTACAGCAAACCCCAGATGCTTCAGCCTGCACAGCAGCCAGAGATAACCCAGTTTTGCTCAAAGAATCATAATAAGATGTAAAAGAAGTTTTACCAGAAGACTTGTTCTCTAATCCAGAAAAATCTCTTCACACTGAAGAAATTTTTGTAGTGCAAAGCCTCTGGCCAAAGCAATGGCAAATAAATACTATAATATCAGCACCAGCCTTCTCCATTTATTATTTCTATTTTTATCAACTTGACTGAATTGCTAAGGAACTCATGTGACCAGAACTATAACAGTCTTTTTAGATCCCAGTAGCTGTGACCTTTTCAGGCCTGATATGTTATCACAGCATGAGAATAGAATGGGTCAAACCCATTCTAACTAATTAAGGACCACTGTAGGGGGAACATTAATAATTTGGAGCTCTGGTATTATGAGATGCTTCCACTCTTAAAACAACATATACAATCATATAATGCAACATTTGTGAATTAATTAAAATTAGTTCTCATCTTGCTCAATATACCTCACCTGTGCATTTTCAGAAAGCCCCACATCTACAGCATAGAAGGTTATTGTCTGGCATTTCCTGGGAGAACAAGTGGAGACAGACAATATAAGTAAGTGAATTGAAAACCGAATGAAAAGGACAGCAAGGAAAAAGAGAATTCAAGCTGAAGAGATTTTTTTGCCACAGGGATCCATCCAGGAAAATTACTTTAAGAATGCCCCATTCAGGTATGTTCTAAAGCCTTTTATGTGAGCATGAGGCAAACAGCAAGAAGGAAATATCTAGGACAAACTAGCATTTGTTGGGCCTTTATAGTGTAAATTCCTGTAGCAGACACAGTACATTCAAGCGTTGTTCTGTGTGATCAGTCATCAGACCAGTTAATTTGTGGTCTATTCCTCTGGAGACAGTGGTCAAACCTATGGTTTTTAAGCCGTGTCCTGCATAGGTAGGAAGAGAAGACGAACAATGTATTTCAAATAGTTGATATCTGGGCATCAGTGGAAAATACTCAACAATCCAGACATGTTAACTAACAGGTCTTGTTCATCATAGTTTTCAGCTACGCTTCAGTTAATCACAATCAATGCCTATTTGTTTTGCAGTAGCTCAGAGACCACCAGTCGCAAATTCAGGACCTGCACAAACCACAGCAGCAGTGAAGCCACTGGCACATGTGGGATACCACCTCACAGCAGAATCCCCCTTCTCTGACCAGAGGTGAAGAGGGTAACCACTAGTCATCTGGATGTGATGCAAACACAAAAAAAATGGATTTGTTTTCTTAGTTTCATGATCTTTTCAGCAGCAGCTAACACTGTTCCAAAACAATTTGTAAATATTATATTAGAAGGATCACCAACTATTTCTGTAAAAATGTAAAAGATACTTGAAACATCAGTATTTCCTTACTTGCATCTTTTATGTTAGCAATTTGCAAACCTCTGTTGGCAATTGGTTTCAAACTATAAAGATGCTTACTCTTGTTAAAATAAGAATTCTGTTTACAAGTAAAAAATATCACCAAAACCTCTGCACCATTCCATCAATGATCAGTCTGCCCAACTGAAACAAAAATTGCCTATGTCAAACCCTCATTTAATTAAGGAAACAAATTAAAATTAATGCTGCTGCTAACAATGATTATCCAAGCTGTGGCAAAGAATTGTATCTTTATAATCACTATATATTATACTATCTCTTACAGATCTCACTGTAAAGCAGGGTCCTCTATTTCCTGTGGGAGGAAACAGTTGAAGCAATTTGTCAAACATCACACAATGACACAATGTGTAGGCTGAAAAAACACATTTTTCTCAGACTCCTGTCAAGTGCTCTGTCCACTTGACAACACAATCTCTGCACTTTCAATGTGCTTGTTAATTGCTGCAAAAGAACCACATAGTCCTCATTGTACCTGTTAGGAATACAGGTTTCCCTGACTGCCTGCTGCTGGAACCAGCAGAACACACACTGCAACCTTACAAAACAAGGGCTGATCAAACATGCCCCGAGATGTGACAGCCCCACATTTTCTCTTTGTAATTTCACCTGACATGTCCAAAGGCACCACATTATCCTCGCGCAATCTCTGCATGAACATGCCTGTAATTCTGAACAGGTTGCAACATGAAAATAGAGGGTTAAAATGTCTTCCCCAGAGCTCTCTTCCACATAAACAAACCAATTCACCAAAAAGGGCTGAAGGAATTAAAAGGTAAGATTTTATGGCAAAAGGCAGTCAGTATATTCCAAGTACAGACTTCTTTACTGTTTTCAAAGTAATTGAAACCACAGTGGTGGCATGAATCACTCCAAAAGCCATACCACATGATAAAATGCACAAATGGCTTTGTGGCATAAGATGTACTTGTCTGCCTTGTACCCCAAACACAATGCAGACCACTTGCATGAAAATAATAAAACTAAGAAAAAAACCTAATGGCTGCAACAATTAGAAGGTACCAGACAACTGGCACTCAGTTTGCTATCTCAGTGGCCCACAACACACTAATTTTTACCTACAAATGAGAAAGTTATCCTTTGGATCATGCTGCCCTTGAGGAAGTGTGTCCTACCCACAATGGGGCTTGGGAAAGAGGGAAGACACTTGCTTATATCATCAGAGAACCCTTTACCCATTCACTGTGAACTGAGAGGCAGACAGCCATCAACACCATGGCCACTAGGCCATGAACTACTATCGTACTACATGAACTACATGAACTAGATCATAGTGTCAGACTGGAGAAACTGTTTTGCCAAACTTGAGTGTCTGAGTAACGCTTGATCTTTAGCTGTTAACTGGGAAATTGTCTAGTGGCTGATGATAAACAAATGTTGCGTGTTAAGTTTCAGGCCTTGGATGGTGGCTGACTCAAAGAGCACTCTTCTGTAAGCAGCGCAATGTCCCACTTTGCCAGAACACTGAAAAGAGGAGCTAAACTGGTAAAGCAGAAGCTCAGTTTACTGAATCTAGATCTCACCCCAGGACACAATTTATTATAAACTCTCCTGGTTTCTGCCAGGAGAACTATACGATTCAATAGCTACACCATTCAAATAAATTGTCCTATCAGTGAAAGCGTTTTTCACAGGTGTCTCCACAGACTCCTGGGCAAGAAACTAATTACGTATCACTGATGACAGCAAGAAAGGAACAAAAACAATATGCAAAATAAACTCACACATGTTCACCATTACATAAAAAAAAATTTGCAGCATTTAAGGCAGAAAAACACTTTCTCTGATGAGAATTCTGACCCTCTTCTGCTAGCAGAAGTCACATCTTCACATTCAGCACTTGGCACATAAAACCATTTTATGCAAATTGTGATATTTAAGTAATATAATTCACAGCATATCTGAAATTATAACTCTTAGTACAAAATCCACCTGGTTATGAAGAAAGCTACATTAATAATTATCTTGATTCCTAAATTCATTCTCTTAAAAATGTGTTGCTGAATCCCTGGTGTCAAAGCCGAGTTTGATACCCAGAAGAAAGTGATGCCTCAGGTATCAAGAATCCTGTTAGGGTTGTTGTGCCTTGCTACCAGCTTCATGTAGAAAATACCTCATGACTGTGTGGTAAGCAACCGTACAAATCTATGGATAGGCAGACTGATAAGGGCTCTGCATCACTTGTATCTCCAAGAAAGTTCAAGTTTTATGTCAGCACAGCAGAGGCCTTGTAACAACTTCTCACTGTGGGGAGGAAAGTGAAATCTCAATGCCACAGCTTCTGTCAACAGAATTTTCCTTTACACCACTTGGCCAGAATGTCATAGATGAACCCAAACATATCTGTGTGAATAGCAGGTATATGCATAATATCCAGAAAGCCAGACAAAATGGCCACAAGCCCTATATTGAACCCTCTCAAAACCTCTCATTGTCGAGCAGGTCTGAAAGTGTCATCACGTTGGTCTGCTCTGTTTGGTGAGACACTGAATTCCTTTTGAAAATTTCCACTGTATCACTTGCTTTGTTTTGATTTGAATGAAACCCACCTAAATGTGGTGCCACATCAGCAAGACCATATGAATAAAATGTTTTACCTGCTATAGCTGATGCTCCTCTCTTTCTTGCAAAAGGATGATAAATGAAGATGGAATCTGACTATGAGTTTCATTAAGGAATTCTTTAAAAAAATCATAAGCAATGTCCAAAAAAAACCAACACTCACGAAATTTATCCATGCAATTACAAGCCTGTCCTGCTCCTAATTCTACTTTAAGTCAAGAAAGCTAACTGTCCTAGCTCTCATTTCAGCCTTTCCAACTGTAGCGGTTTGAAAGCAAAACAAATGAGACACTCCAAGTTAGAAATACAATGTAACAGGAAGAAAAAAAAAAAGAAGTAAAATAAAATAAATGCAATGATACAAGAGACCACTGACAGAGTCAGAATACAATCTGACACTCTGTTGGTCAGGGTGTTGGAAGCAGTCCAAAAGTAAGCCCTCCTGGAGTGGCAGATGTGGTCCTGTTGGAAGTAGAGATGGTTCTGTAGAGAAAAGGGTCCAGAGATGGGTCTGGTCTTCTTTCAGGAGTCCCATGGAACACTGGATGACTGGTGACACCTGTGGCTCTTTTTTATTTCGGTGGAAATGGTTTGGCTCCTCCCCTCTGGGTAGAGCATCTCACAATGGGATGATGTAATGTCTCATGTCATTGGTGAGCTTTAATGGCCCAGTAACAGAAGATATCCCCAAGGAGGTAATGGGAGGGTGAACAGAGATAAGAAACAATGCCCCACGTGGTTTTAGCTGGCTTGCTATCAGAAAGGCAGCTGCCTCCTCCCTCTTGGAGTTACAACAGATAAAGAAAAAAAACACCTCCCCAACAGGGTTTCAACAGATGGAATAGAAGAAACTTTTTTTTTTTTGCTTACATAACCCAAGACACCAGCTTTAAAGCGAGTCTAAATGAAATACTTGTGGGAAAAAGAAAGACTATTTCTGATCTCCACCCATCTCACCTGAAGCCACATCATCTTGATTTAGACTAATTAATTTGCCTTGTGATCTTTTCTGAACAAATACAAAAGGCATTGATTGTTTCTTTTATTTCTGATTGGTTAAAACTCCATCTTTAAGGGTATTTACAGCAATAAAATGGCAGATGTGGTCAGCATTAAAGTAACTCTTCCTATACATGAAGGATTCTGAATTACAGACATTAGTTATATGATTAGTTTAATGAAAATATAGCAGGCTATTGTTCCAAAAGTAACATCGTTGAGATCCAGAACTGCAACTGATTGTCTTAATTAATCATGGGTTTGAGATACAGGCACTCTGTTTATGCTAAACCACCATTGTAAATTATTGCACAAGAGTTCTATGTTCAGTGTCTCATTTGCATAACTCACAAAAAAATAATCAACACCATTTCTGATGTGCCTGACAGTCTTGGAACACTCTGGCTGGAAACTAGTGATCTCCCTTGATATCTGCGATGCTATCATGAAGGGCTTGTGACCGAATTTCACTCTCTGAAACCAGTGCCATTCCACCTGGTGACTCCCCATGCAAAGAATGAACAGGCATTGAGGAAACTGAACAATTTCAACAGGAGAAAACCAGCAGCCCCCACCTCAGGCTCTTAACTGGTGAAAAAAAGGAGGGAGACATTGAAGGAAAAGAAGAGAACAAAAGAAAACTTAAAGAATACAGAAGGTAACAATGTAATGGTGCAGATGAGAGGAAAATTGGATGAGCTACAGAAAAAACTCCTATGGGATGGAGAGAGGAAAACAGACCATAGCTTTTCCCTGTGCTGCAAAACCACAAGACTGAAAATTTTTATCTATCAATACAATAGACTCTGGGAAACACTCCACCCTTACCTTCCCAAAAGCATCAGGGTTTTGCAGAAGATATATTATTTTAAAATTATTAAAACACTGTATTATAAGAAAAAAATATTCAAAGACATTTTCCTCATTCAGAAAATTTACACTTTACTCCAGAAAACTGGTTTTGTTTTTTCTTTACAAAACCTCCTTAGCCAACCGTCCTACTGAAACCGTTGGAGCTATTAAAAAAAACCAGTTGGCTACTTACATGTTAGCAAGAATGAGAAATATTTTTATTTATAATGGAGCTTCACAGCTCTGCACAGAACTTATTTTGGGAATTCCAATATTAAAAACGTATTTCAAAAATATATGCTGCATGGTGGTCTTGTGTGCCATATCTGCTGAGCCTAAGTCCAAGCAAGCTGCTCATCCACACATTTAAATGCAGGGATGAAGCTTCTGCAAAGTGCCAGCTACTCTCAGGCCTCAGAAAGACATGTGTGAGTAAATTTTCAAACCCCTCTTCTCCCACTACCTTTCTATGACAACTTAGGAAGCCAACACTTCTGGAGGGTGTTCACACAGACCATAGTATAAAGACCAACAGGCAGAAATATTGAGATGAGCATGGGAAGGAATAGAGCACAGCAATGCTAGACAGGGTAAGGGGATGAAAATCAGATGATTGACATATTTCTATTTATTTCCGAGGGATTTTTTTCCCAGGGGATGAATTCTGCATGGAAAATGTCCTCTCAAAATCATGATGAGCTGGTTTAAAAACTAGTCATGTAACAGACACAAGCCAGTGGACTCTAGTTAGAAAGAAAAAACCCATTCATTTTGTCCCCTCAGGACTCAGCGAGTATTGACTGCAAGCTGTAATGTTATGAAAGTAAACAAACAACTGCCTCACCACAGTGTAGCCTTTTGCGATGAGGTCCAGGGGCAGGGCCTCTTGCTCCCCTTATATTCTGGTATTCATTTTGGCAGTGGAGCTGTCAGGGACACACAATGACTGTACAGACTCACACTCCTGCAAATCTGGCAGCAAGCTCAATCTTATGTGGATCTTTTGTCGGTTCACTTGGTTTATAGAACTCCACCTTCATCCCTTGCCAAGACAGATCAAGGGTTTCTAGCATACCTGCTCTTTTCCCTCATACAAAACACCTTGCTAGAAGCTCTCCTTAATAGCAATGAAAAATAAGTTTTCTTGCATTCCTCTTTTTTTTAATCTCTGTGTCTATTATGCAGCCAGGGGAAGCCAAGTATAACCCCCATAGCACAAATTTACCCACTTCTAACAACGGTACTGTAGTACAGCTCATGCAGTTTATGTGGGCCTCATAAACACTATATGGATGGAAAGTCAAGAATTTAAGAATATACCATTAGACTACAACAGTCTAAAAAAAACCACCCCAACTTCTTATTAGTCCAAATCTATTTATTACTATAAAAAAATAAAGCCAAGTACAACAAAAAAGTTTCTGAATTTACAGACCTTGTAATACCTCTTTCTTGTCTGTACTGTAATGTTATCCACAGACTCCTCCATGAATTCTGCTTAGTCTGGAGTAGAGACAGGGTTGTGGCAAACCATCCCTGGCCACAGCTTTCTCCAAGAGAAAGGCACCAGGGATGAGGGTGAGAGCTTATTCTTCTTTAATCTACTAAACACCCCCTACTGGGTGGGGTGGCTGGTTGTAGCTTGATTGGCTCTGGTAGCACCTTGTGCTCACAGTTTTCAGGCCTCTGCTATTGTCCCACGTCTGTTCTTCACCATGCTGCCATTCAGACAGTTCATTTTTAAAGATAATAAAGAATTCTAAAAGAATAGAGACTTTTTAGTTCCATCCATTAGGCAGAGAAACTGAAGAAGATTATTATAAAAAGAGACTCTAAATGATACAACCCTATTAAAGCAAGCTAAAGCTAAAACTGATTAGGTAACACCTAACACTCTTTCAGACAACCACTGTAAGAATTAAAAAAAGCATAACAAAGCTTCAGGCAAGTCCTGACAAGCGACATCTGACAAATCCTTGTCCTTGCAGAATTACTTCAGAACCTGTGTTCTAGAATCTACTAGAAAAAGCAATAGCATTTGTCTGGCTACAAGGCTACAATCCAGATTTCGACAGAAAAGGATGCCCTAGATTTTGATAGACTGAAAAACATGATTTTTCACCCATGAATTCAGCAAGACTGTTGCAAACACTTCTGTGGATTTAAGCTCCTGATTAGGGCCAACCTTGGTCTTCTTGGAGGTCTGTGCTCTTCCCTGTGTAATTTTGTCTTGTGACACCTAAAAAGGCCTCAGAAAGGCTCACATAGATAGTTGTTGGAACTATTAGGCATTTGATTTTTAAAGCCAATACAGTCTACACAAACAACCCGAACTGTTACAATTAAAGTGACTCAGCCCACAAAGACTAATTCTGAAATTCCTGTAGCTGAGACCTTAATGTTACTTCTAAGAGTGTGACATTACTGAAATCACATTCTGCAAGAGTTTTAATGAGACATGCACCTATTTCAGGTCAACTGTATACAGAAAGTTAGCTTGGAGTATTTTGTGGACACTTACGACCAGCATAAGCGTGTGTTCATACAAATTCATATAAACTCAAATGCAACTGGTACGTGCAAATTGCCTGAAAGACTATGGCTGAAAATAAAGGGAACAATTTTTTCATGCAATCTAACTTGGTCAGAATATGATTAAATAGCCATTTGAACACTAAAAGCTGACACAAGCATAAAAATATGCAATCATGTCCTGTGCTGTTTGCTGCCATCCTTCTAAGTAGAACATCAGAAGATTATGTCTTGTTTAATAGTCCTCCACTGCTGATACACACCTCCCACTTCTACAATACCGCTATTCTAATTTTCAAAAATTATCTGATTAGCTCTTTAAAAATGGAAAAATTATTTACAGCAACCTGGTGTAAGACTACATATCACACACACATACAGCATTTTTGCATAGAGGAAACTGGTTTTTACAAAAAACTGTTATTTTCTGCCCATCCGAGGACCACCAATTTATACACTGCTTTTTTAAAATACCCCAAAGACAGATTAGACAAAGGTGCAGGCACTCCATTCACAACATTGTAGGACTTATGCACTCTGTTAAAACTCAGTTTATCATGGAAAGCAGTCCTAGATTTGGCTGATCTATGTACAATTGCTGCTTCTAGTGCTCAAAACATCACATTTTTTAAATGCACGAGAGTTAATTTCTCTAGGTACGTATACATACATGTTCATTTACATACCATTTGAAAAAAAAAAGTACATATTGAAACACTGTATTCCCTAATCTACAATGCACAATCAATATTAAAAATATGAAATATACATACTCTCACAAAGGAAATAGTTTTCTGATTTGGACATTAATGCAGTTTTAAATTTGATCTTCTTCTTCTGCTTCCCTTAGTTCTTATTTTTCTCCTGTCACCTCAGTCATGAGAACCGACATATAATAAAAATATTGCATCACTCTGTTTGCATATGTGACAGTACAAACAAAACAGGAACAGGGAAAGAAAAGCCAAGAAATGCTAAGTCATCAACATCCACAACAATGGAATGGACCACATACTGCAGCAAATACAGCACCCTGGCTGCTTCATCTTGTATGTGCATGCCTTCTTTGCTCTGCTATAAGCAAGTCCTTAGCCCCTCCTCCTCTTTCACTACCTGCTTCATTAGGGTAACTATCCTAAGAGCAGGTGTCACTCTCTGCACCTGCATCCAGTAGTTTTGGTGGTATCAACATACAGCTGCTCCTGGGCCCTTTAATTCCTGCTGAACTCCCAATACTATCAGAACCACAGGCTTACCCCAGTCTCTGCATTTTAATTTTGTGTGAGCCCAAGGAAGACAAGAGAGTTCCTTGTCTCTTGTTGAGGGCTGTTGGCTGGGACTGAGAGACTAGGGACACTAGGTTTTATTTATTTTCTTGCGCTGAGACCACCTCCCCCTGCCACCCCCCGAAATGCCCCAGCATGATATTTACTGAAGCACTGCCCTGCTGCTTCCACTCCCTCCACAACCTTTGTGCTAAGCAAAGGTACCTGCCACAGCCTCCTTCCCCTCATGTGCACTTTGCAAAGGCAGCAGTTTGTACTGCATCTTTGTATTTTCCTAGCCCTAGGATTTTTTTTTAGTTTATAATTATCTCTTTTCCTCCCCAAGACTCCTATTTTTCTTACCAGGGTTCTGTCTCAGGGCATGCAGTTCACATATTTCTAAGACCTAAAATTAGAAAGACCATTCACCACAGCTGTTCTACATGCAGCATGCAGGTCTTGGCCACATCTATGGATTACCACAGTAATCTCCAAACAAGTAATTCCAGACAGTACCAGGGAAAAAAATTTGAGACTTCCACCCCACCATCCTAACATATTATGCAACTTGTAAAACAGACAGAAAAAGTAAAAACTCTAAGCTAGAGATGAAATAAACATAATTCTAAAAATTTGTTAATAGCATAAAATCATGTTTTTTCACACCCCAGTAAACTGTTTTATGCACACCTTGATGTGCATGCACCCTGCTTTGAAAACTACTGGTTTTAATAGACCACATGCAGAGCCTAAGGATCTCTTCTGACCTAAATATGCTTTTATTTGGCACATAACTCTCACCTTTTAGTATTACTTTTAAAGCTTGCACAAGATGGTGTGCCTCCTCAGAACCATGATTTGTGACTGCAGGGGATACATCTAACTCTACTTTTATAGCCACCCATTGAGCAGCTGCAGGGCAAGTTTGCACAGCATTTTCTCAACCAACCATGGCAAGGCAAATACTACATTTTCACTTAAGAAGCCATTCAGAGCACATATTTTTATTTCAAGGGCCCAATTTTACTGGCAAGGCTGTTTAAAGTTTTGGGGTCAGCTCAGCAATTTCATAAGGGACAACTCTATGTTTTCGCATTGCACTTTTCCTTCTTTTATTCCAGCAGCATAGGGTGCTCTAAAATTCTCAGTGAAGAATTCCAGCATCTCCTTAACAGGAACAGCAGAACTTGTGAACTTCTGTTTTTCCAAGTGAAGAATGGGTCAAGCCATAGGTCTCTGTCCACCCCACTGCTTTGGCAACAGCTTGGGTAAGGCATTGCGTTGCCTTAGTGCTTCACTCAAAACTACCCACCTCAAAACTACCCACCGCAGCTCCACAATCTCATAGTGGAGCTGCTTACGGGTTTTTTTTGATAATGCACAGCACTTTTAATTTATTATTTTGCTGCAAAACTAATCTTAAATTTTACTCCCTGCCAATTTACATACTCCATCTTATCTTCTCTCTCTTGTCTGTCCTTCAGCTTGCAAGTTTCTTGTCCTCTTTACACTATTCCCTTGCATATCTGGTTTCTTCACAGGACAGAAGTTGTGTTTTTTCTGCCAGGTCTGCAAATTCTTGGACAACGTCCAGGACAGTCCTGCACGAATCAGAATTCTAAGAGTTAGTATCACTGTATAACCCACATCCCTAGGTGTCCTTTCTTTTCAAATGAAAAACAAGGAAGTGACCAGTTAGGGAGCTGTATGAACAAGCTTCCACTTCCACTCTGGTACAGTCGTAACTCTGAGAGGATGTATACCTGTTAACAGTAAGAGGATGTATACCTGTTTTCTGACCTCTTTCTTATAGATGTTCCTGTCTTTTCTATTCTTTATCCAACTTTGCAGAAAAGTCTGCTCAAAGTAAAAATTAAAATAAAATTTTGGGCCCAGCTATATTGAGGGATTGAGATGATGGGATTTTAAGAACTGCACTGCACATTTCTTCTCAGAGCTTCCAGTGGAATCATGAGGTGTTGTATCACCCCATCTATAAAGCCAGGCAACAATCCTATGCGCAGCTCAGCTTAAGAGCCATCATTAGGCATCTGCTTCCCATTTTAAGTGGACATGGAACAACCAACACCTGTGTGACAGCTGGCATCCTGGCTAACAGAGCAGAGACTGACGCTGATTCCTCCCAAATAAAAAGGTGCTTTAGCCCGTGTCCACTTCTCTGCAGGAAACACTACGAAAGACATCCAAACTCTGCAGACCAGGTATTTGAAGGGCCTATGAGACATCTTAATCCCCAACTGGTCTCAGCAGCTCATCATTCAGAAGTGTCCAAGCACAGACCTTATTGTTGCCTTCCACTGCTAGTGACAAGTACATCCACTGGAAGACACTTCTGCTCCTCCTGCAGTCATATGCATTAATGATCCCTCCAGAGAGCACAGCTGCCATGAAAATGGTGAAGGCTTGATTTTTCAAAGCATTGGTGATCTAACTGTACAGTCACCAAAGGCAGGGAGAACACCTCCACAAATAATAAAGTTCAGCAATAGCTAAGATTTTGTCTCAGTTTTAATAAAAATTCAGCTTTCAGCCTCTCAGTCTCTGGATCAAAGGTTCCAGAGCTGTGTCTCCATGCATTGTTCAGGCACTAAGAACACCTGTAATTAAGAACTGTTACGAATATCACTGATTAACTACATTTGTAGGCTACATTCTGACCTAAGTGCTGCCTGTCCTCTTACAGCTGCCAAAAAGCCACAGAAAAGCCAGACTACACATTCAATGTGTTCAGCAGTCACAGGCCCACCACCTTACCCAGACAAATTTCCCACTGCTTGGCAATCCACAGTGCAGTGATCTGGTATCAAAAAGTGTGCAACCACTCTCTCAGTGTTGATGAACAGGAATTGGACCCAGAGGACCTCTCCCTGTATGCAGTAGCTGAACATTTTTACCTGCTTCTGCTGACAAAACTAGAGTGTCTCCAAATCCCACCTCTTTGCACATCCTGTCACAAAGGAAAAAAGCTAGCAGGAAATTGACAGGGAGATGGATGACAGTGGGGAGGAGAAGACCTACTGCACTGACTTTGGTCCCATGGAATAAAGCTCACACTAATAATGGTTGGCATTAAAGAGGCCCATGATAAGCAATACAGCACAACAGGAGGCACTTGCTCATAAAAAAATGACCCTAACTAAACACAGTCAGCTTCCCCAAATGATGAGTAACATATGATAGTGCTTTCCAAGTATTTGGAAAGTATAAATTATTTTGCAGCTTTGTCCTGATGAAAGTTACCTCAAAATGATCTTTTAATTTCAGGGCCTGTTTGCAAAGAGATGTTTGAGCTCTAAAACACCGAACAAGACATGCAGCTTCTAAAACAGAAATGGAAGTATTTAGGGTGCTGGTGATAACAAGTAGCAGGATGAAACCTAAGAAAGAGCAGTTGTGATAAGCATCATATTTAATACATCACACATTCCTAGCATGGAAAATTTTGGAAATATTTCAGCACACTTGGAACTGTGGTATCTTTCCCAGCCTTAATGATTGTATGATTTAGCTAAGTGCATGAAACATACAGAACTAGAAAGGGCAATGCTTGCTAACAGACACAAACTAACTGCCTTTCCCCACCTTTTAACGTGAATGAACAGGCCTGTAGCTGACAACTACCCCACTCTCAGTGGACATACAAATATATAAAAAATTAGAAAGTAACCATGTTAGCATCTCTCACAGAAAGCTGAAAGGGCCATCAACACTTTCTGTGTATGGTTTTCATCACAGGCATCCGCATACATTACAATTCCAGCTCTTGGGTCCCCAGTCTGCTGAAAGGAGACCAGAGGAGGCCACTATATTGATCAGAGCACTGGTGCTCCTCTCCTATGAAGAAAGATTGGGAGACCTGTGGCTCTTCAGCCTGGAGAAGAAAAGGCTTTGGACAAGCCTTTCATTACCTAAACGGAATTTACAAGAAGGCTGGAGAGGGACTTTTCACAAGGGCATGGAGTGGCAGGGTAAGAGGCAATGACTTCAAGATAAAGGAGGGTAGATTCAGATCAGGTATTAGGAAGAAATTCTTCTCTGTGAGGTCCTAGCACAGGTTGCTCAGAGAGGCTGTGGACTCAACATCTCTGGAAGTGTCCAAAGCCACGTTGGACAGGGCTTTGAGCAACCTGGTCTAGTGGAAGGTGTCCCTGGGCTTTATGGTTCCTTCCAACTGTAACAGTTCTATGATTCTACAGTGCAAAATAAGCCCTGCAGTCATTTTTAAGACAGCTGCAGATACACTCCTCCAAGCTAATACCTGACACTGCTTTTTCAAATGATCTTTGAGTCTCTCAGTGATGATTTGTGGACATAGCAGGACTTATACAAAATCAGAAAATGTTAAGATATAGTCAAAAGCAGTTCCACAACTTTTGCATCAACAGTCTGGATGCTGCCAGTGTCTGCCAGAGACTTCACTTAGGTGAGATGCCCCGTTTCTTTTTATCAAGACATTGCTGTCAGAAGAATAAAATTCGTTCCACTGTTAAACTAGCAAGTTCCTTATCATCAAGCAAGGTTTTATAACAGGCAGGAAAAGACAATTTGATTTATGTATCTCTGTCCAGAATTCTTCTCAGAGGAAGTCCTAATCTGTACTATCTAGAAAACAAGAGACAAAAATAAAACATTTTCAATACATGGAACTTTTTTAGAAGGGCTCCTCACAGATATTAGACAATTTTAGCTCAGCATTCTTATGTGAAAACACCACTAAAAATCAACACAAGTGGTACCAGCAGGATGTGTTCCTTTGAACTAAACTTTAGCTTCTGAAGTTTGCAGTCTGAACCAGTCAGACACCAAAGGTATGCACAACTTCTGTCTTTGGCATTGCCTTTCGTTCTCTAAGGTCACAGCAGTGACTGATAGGTATGTGCCACTAAACTCACACAGGCTTTAAAATAAAGGCCTCTATATCCCCACAGATGGATTTGCTTGTTGAGGCTAAGTATGACTGGAATAAACTCTGATCAAAAGAAGTTTCCACTTCTCTAATACAGCATTTTCCCTGGAATAATCTAGCAGATTGCCAGTCCAGGTAACCCACCAAAATAATCCGAAGATAAATTAAGTTCTAGAAGCTGTTTCCAAAAATTCATGTGACTCCTAACAGTCAGTCAGTCCTCTTCAACATTATTCAGTATCTTCAACTTAAATCATATTAAGGGCACTCAGGGCACTGCAGGAACCAACTGCACACTTACTGAGGACAGAAGCCAAGTCTTGTAGCTAAACTCTTGAGTGAGTTCTGTGTTAACACACAGACTAATAATGGATCTAACGAAGTTCATCTGAATGCCTGGGTCAGTTTGATTCTTCTGACATGGACACAATCTCTGCATGGATCAAAAAGCAAGCAGAGACCCGTCAGACAAAAACATTTTCAGAGGGAGTGTTGCAACAACACTATTAGGATTTGAATGAGGAAAACATGAATCTAAGTGAGTGGAGGTAACTGGGAAGCAGATAGAGAAAGTACCAGAAGAAACAGCAGACAAAGGGTTAAAAAGAAAGGCATGAATTAATCACCAGAGCACTGCAAGAAAAGTTTCACTGAAACATAAAAGATAAGCTGCCAAGACAGTGAAGAACACAGCTGGAAACATAAGGTACTGTGATAAGGAAAACATTTGAACTGTGAAATTCAATAACTTTGCACAAGACTTGAAAGAATGTAGAAAAGGTGAAATGAAATATAATGATGTGAAAGATCCATGCTAGCATCCACTGCTAGACTACAAATGAAACATGGGTCTAAACCCCATTCAAAACTGCCAGCCAAGCAGAGTCCCAGAGATGCAACAGGGCTCCACCTTGGAACTGGGTCACCTCTCCAATTCACACCTGAGCCATGCTGTTTTAATGCACCCATTAATAACAGGATACAAACATGCCTTGGTCAACAGCCCACTACTGAGAAACGGCTCTGCTATTAAACTGAGTGAAACCATGCACCCCAAAAACAAAGTCCAAACTCATCTTGGTGAATTTTTAATAAATCCACAAGCTTGGATGTAATTCAGTGAATACAGATAACACACCAAGATGAGTGATGAGGCTGACAGGCCTGAAGGGCAGAATGCCATCCAGAGCGCCATGGATAAGCTCAGGAAGTAGGCCCTTGGAAATCTCATCAATTTCTACAAGGCCAAGTACAAAGTGCTGCTCCTTGGTCAGGTCAGTCCCACAGAATGGACAGAGAGCAGTCCAGAGCAAAAAAAAAAACTTGGGGATGTTGGTAGACAGGAGGCTGGACATGGACACTGCCTAGCAATGTGTGCTGGCAGCTCAGTTCTGTCCTGGCCAACATTCAAAGCACTGTGGGCAGCAGAGGAAGAGGATTCTGCCCCTTTGCCCCACACTGATGAGACCCCATCTGCAGAGCTGCCTCCAGCTCTGGGGTCCTGGCACAGCAAAGATGTGAACCTGCCCCAGTGAGTCCAGAGGAGTCCATGAAGATGCTCAGAGGGTTGGAGAACCTCTCTTATAGAGACAGGCTAAGAGAATTGGGACCGTTCAGCCTGAAGAAGAGCAGGCTCCAGGGAGACCTTTTTGTGACCTTTCTGTAAGAAAGATGGGGACAAATATTTTAGTAGGGCTGTTGACATAAAAAAAAGTGATACTGGTTTTAAACTGGAGGAGCATCAATTTACATTAGATATTAGAAAGAAGTTATTTTACAATGAGGGTGATGAAACACTGGCAGAGATTGTTCAGAGAGGTGGTGGATGCCCCATCCCTGGACTTACATTCAAGCTAAGGCTCGACAGGGCTCTGAGGATCCTGATCTACTGTAAGATATCTGTGCCCATGGCAGGGGAGTTGAACTAGAGGGCCTTTAGAAGGTCCCTTCCAACTAAAAACATTTGATGATTCTACAAAGATAACAAGCAGCTTGAAAAATAAATTCAAAGAAGCAGAATTACAGAACTGGGGTGCTGATGGCTGACCATCATCTCCTCTTCTTGATAAAGACTGAGGCCATTAACCAAAGGACTCAGAGGATCATCATAAGGGCCAGTATGCAGAAGAAAGGGGCAGGTACTGGCAAGTGTATGTAATAGTTTTACTCAATTGATTAAAGGGAATTACTTTAAAAAAAGCAGATAACTTGCACCGCTCACATAATTTCTACAGGAGCAGCAGCCGGTGTGTGTTGACAAAACTGTTAAGACACAGATTAGAAAATAACCTCTTGGCTCTGCATAGAAGATATATTTCCTATATCCTATATAGGCTGCAGAAGGACAAGAGGAAACAACCCAATTAAAAAAAAAACAAACTGTCAGTCTGAAATGGTTATCCCTTTTCAACTTCTCTGTATTCCTTCCAGAGTTACTAGTCACAGAATATTTCACAGGTTGGGGTGACAGAGTTTGGTAATACCCAGCACCTTATATTGTTTCCCATCACATTTTAACTTGACCTCACCTCACTACTTTTGTCTTAAATTTGAATGTGTTCTCTTCTCCACTGCATATTCTACACCAATTTTTGGTGTTGTTACTGATCTTGTTCCTAAGTCATGAAACCTGATGATTATCCATAAGCCAAAGTATTTTAGAACAACTTTAAAACAGGACTTTCAAGGACCCTTAACTATAAAATGACAAACTACATATATGCTGTCTAAAAACATGAGACAGACAGTAATAGTTTACAATATTTACTTGGAAACCATTCTTTTTAAGGTAACACTCCTTGATTGATAATACCTTGGGTTTTGCTAGCTTTTGCAATGCCTATCTTCCTTTTACAAAGCTTTTCAATGAAAGCATTGTGAGTGGACTGACTTCAACAAAAATCAAAACAGAGATTATGTGGCCACCGGACACTGGGAAAAAAGGCTTTGAGACAAACATGAAATATAATTCTACAAACCCATTTTGTACAACCTGATCATCAACACAAGATGCTATACACATAGTCCTTGGAGACCAGAAGAATGGAAATGCTAGTATTTATTTCTGGGTGGTAGCAGATCTCTGCCCATCCTTCAGTGCATGCAAAGCAGGAAGGCTTTTTTCTTCTGTTCTTGAACACCTAACAATGCCAACAGAAATGCTTTTATGAGAGCAGATTTTTTGACAAGACCCACTCTCAAAGAAAAATGGTACACACACAGAAGAATGTCTGTTAAACACCACTTTCACAAATTACATTTTCTTTTGAGACACTGCAGGATATGGGCTGCCTGATTTAAAACCAGTGGAGTGAAACATGATTTTTACTGTTAACCCAGGTACAAACACCAAATGCCTTCACTCTCTCATTCACATTTACCAAGATGGTATCTGACTAACAAAACCTGCTATTCTCCAGGTATTATGACAATAACAAAGGTGAAGTGGAAGGAGAAGTTTAGGGGGGGAAGAGGCAGCAACGTGAGCTCACCTGCTATTATGATCCTGCAGTAGAACAACAGATAGAAAATAAGTCTCTTACCCAGACAACCTTATAAAAGTATCCTTTATTCACACACAGACCAACAAATCCATGGTGTGCAGGGAAAATTATTTAAAATCAGTACAAATTTCAGAGAACAGATGCCTTTGTTTCACCTTCCGTTTGGATAAGCTTATTATAATTAAAAAAATGCTATGCTCTAAACCTAAACAAAGAAAAAGCACACAAATAAATGACTAAGTCATTATCACAGCCTTCACTGGCCTATACCACAGAGACTTCTCAGGCTGAAGACACTCATCTCTGATCCTTGAGGCAATTTGCTAAATGCTGCTGTTCAGCTCGTTGCCTCCTACACTGGCACTGAAAAAAAAAAAAGGCGACAGCAACCAACTAGTCGTCAACCTTAAAATTGCAACAGCTACATTTTCTTTGTTGACTTTCTTTTTTTGGTCATCTTTTTAGGTGCAAGCACAGAATATGTGTAAGTGTAGGCTTGCACTGAGATTGTGAAATGTCCTCCCAAGGGCCATGAAGACATTTCACCTGAAATTAGATAATGTAAAATAGCAGAGAGCATGCAGTAATTACATAGAGCCATTAAAGCTTGGAAGAATTTAACTCTGCAAAGGCATTATTTTCAAAGCCAGAACTTTTCAAGAAAAAGCCTTTTGGATTTTCAAAACCTTTTTCACTATCCTAAGGTGATGGAGTGCATGTTTTGTGTGTGCCTGTCAGAGAAAGAAAGAGAAGAAAGAAGTCAGAGGTAAAAAGAACTCAAACTTCTAGAAGCTAATTTTTTAAAATGAGTTAATTTGATTTTCAGCATGAACACTTCTAAATTTGCTATGGCTAAAAGCCTTAATAAGCTAAAAACCCCTAAAACAACACAACAAAAAACCTTGAAAGATTTACCAAGCCCTAACTTTCAAAATACAAAATTAAACATATAAGCATAGTTTTTATCTCCTCCCTTTTCTCCCACTCTCCTTTTGAGAGTTTAAGCTTCTATCCTGTGGATCAGGTGAGTAGTGTTTTCTGATGTCAGCTAGCAATTTTTCCACATTTCCTCTTATCTCTTTCAGTTTAAATTTTTCGGACTTCAAAGGTTCTCAAAACCAAGCACATGGTTTGGTGAATGTCCACTCTCTCTACATTTAGCATTAATGTTTTATGATCCCTTAACAGTTCCATTCTAGGAAGCAGAAGGAGGGCTGCAAAAAAAAACCAAAAAAACCACCCAAAACTAATACACCCCAGAAATGCTTTCTAAAAGGGTAAGTTTTTCTGCAAGGGTAGTTTTTACCAATTGAGAGGTTCTTCTGGCTGGTATTGGTAAACCTCTCGCCTTGCCTCAAAAGTCATTGGAAAAAGACTCCTTTTTTTCACCTGCTGTAGATCATGGCAATCACAGAAAATAGTTCACCCTTCCCCAGGCATAGTGCATTCCCCTTTGCTATTCTGTGATGACTGAATTTGAGGTTTTATACCTCTGGGACCAGGTATTTATTTTGTTCTATTTCTGCTACAGTTCTCCTTGGAGAATTTGATTTGCTACTGCAAGCGAAATGCTTTATCAAAAACAAAGTCAAAACAAAAATTCCAAATATGCCATAAATTCTTGTCTTTCTAAGCACTCTTTGCATTGATATAAAGAGCTTGTGTTTATTCCTAGGAACATTACTCCTGTATCACTTGAAAACAGACTTCCTCCCTCTGTTCTAGCTTCTCCTCTCTCTCTCCTCTGTTCCTCCTCTTTCCATCCCTTCATCTTTCATCTTTCCTTATTTTCTTCAGATTGAACAAGCAAGCCACCAGTCTGCCCCACATCAAGGCAGCCCCTAGATTTTGAATGTAAACAAAGAAACAACAAAAGCCCAGTACCCTTTGCCCACCTACTCTCTTTGACAGAAGTAAGACCTCAGGTGACTGACATCCCTGTCTCGAAGACATGGTTATTGATGAGCCAAACCCCAAATCACTCCTCCAGAGACGCAGACAGTAAGATACTTTCCCTCATTTTTCACACCCTCAGTAAGCAGTTTCAGGTTTGTGGATGAAGGAGGCCAGTATGTCTGTCAAGCTCCCATTTCAGGTAAATCTCTCCAACACTGGAAACCAGGTACCCTTTAAAGCAGATGCTGCCTGTTTCTGATGATGAAACGCTGGGAAATGAAGCCACACATTTGATTGCATATCTATCCTAGAACTGTGGTTTTGCTTAGGACTCAAAACTGTACAGTACATTAGACCCAATTCTACACACATAGCCAAATTACTCTCAGATACAGTAACAGCCAAGCTTTGCAGCCTTTTCCCACTGAACGGTTTGCAGCAAGATAAAAGGCATTGAAGTGCATTTTTCATAAGAATAACTATTCTGTTAAACATATCCCCTTTTTGGCACTATGTAGGTTTCTAATGCATGAAATCGTGAATCTGTTATCTTGCGGGCACATTCAGTGGTGGTGAATATAAATTATTCCACTTCACAAGGAACCCAGGTCCTCATTACTCTGCAGCTGGTAACAACCAGTTTACCACCTACAATGATCCATACTATCAGCAAGAGAGAACTGAGCACCTTTTAAAGAATTAATCCTTTGTGGATTTTATGTATGCACTGAAGCCAAGCCCCTGCCCCAGAAGAAGAAACAAACTACAGAATTGCCTGTAAGCAAATATATCCTTCAAGCATAGTATTTTAAATATCAAAATGTGCAAACCTTTAAAATAAACATCTATTAAAAGCAAATATCTTGTGTAAGAAACAAAATAACAATTTCTGAGTTCAGTTTTGCCTTGCGTATAGTAAGGGTTTTCTCTGTCGTTTATCTCAGACTGATTGTTATGGTAATTAGAAATACCTTCCCTAAATGTTTTGTCTGTCAAGTGTTAATTACCTGAAACCCTTTTCTTTGTAACTGTCCTCGCTACCACTCCTGCCCTAGCAACCACCGAGGTAACCGATGGCACCACCCAACATGCAAATAAAAAAACCTCAAATACTCATGGGACACGATTCGGACTTAAAACCCCTAAAAAACGACAAGCCAACACAAACCAAAAACTAAAAATAACCACTCTACGTCAGCAGAACCACGAAGAATCACACTAATCAGACCTGGTTTCCATCTTGTCACCGTAACTTGAAAAGTATCCTCTACACAAGAGTCCCCCGGACTTTCCAACAAGCACCAGCTCGGCCGCGTGGAAGAGCTGAAAATCTTCTCCCCTGTAGCCTCCATCGGGAACAGTGGCGGTGTGTGCAGCCCCTCGAGCCCCCCACCTAGAACTGATCTTAATAAAGGCATTAAAAATGAGCGAGTCTCCTTGCCCATTCATTTCATCTTGCATATGATGTCTGTTTTCTGAAGCCACTCTGTAAATCCTAGGGGTTCGTTTAGCCATTTAGCCAATGTAGCATGAACCAAATGCTTGGCCATGTGGTGTGAACAGACGGGCACTGAGGCAACGTCAGGAGAACCTGCAGGAGCCTTAGCTCTGATCCTCAGTACCAAATACAAATACAAATATATAGCCTCCTCCAAGATAAGAACCTTTAATACGGGACATTAGGCCAGATCAGACTTGCAACCAAAGTATAATCTTCAAAGTAAACTAAAATCTTCTGAAAACAGAAAACTGCAAAATGTTCAGGAAATGAAACTAGAAACTACCCTTCTAACCTACCCATCAGATTTTCTTTATCATTATCATGAAGTGCTCAAAAGAGAACTATTTACATGCAAAAAAGGTGAATTTTTTTAACTCAGTGAACATGCAACTTATCTAATTTGGTGTCAGAGAGGCATAGTATCTTTCTTTGATGAATTGCCAAAGATGAAGACTGTTTTAGCAGGAATAAAGTGGTAAGACTATTTAGTTAAAGTGGTAAAACAATTTCAGTTAACTGAGAAAGTTACTTTATGGTAGAAATATTTGCTCCATCTCAGGAATAACAGAAAGGGAAAAAAACCCCCAATTAGGAAGCAGGAACTAGAACATTAAGGTGTGTTTCACAGCAGATTTGACAAAAACAGTACAAAGTTTCACATAACATCAGATACTCTTAAGTAATGGGAATGAGATAAACAAAATTGTTGACAGACACACAATGCTTCAATTTTGCTTTTAAGAACTGTTGCATACATACAAGCTTCTGTATAAGTTTTTGGGTAATATCAATGTTTGTTACTTCTGCTCTCTTTTCCTCCATGTCCCTCTGCACAACTTCTGAATCAAAGAGTCCTTCAAGCAACACAAGTCCTAATTATAAAAAGTCAGGGTGCTTTTATTTATTGTTTGCTATCACAATCAAGAATTAAACAGTAATTGAGGATTCTGTTGGAGTGCTATTTGCAAGGCTTGTTCATTAGCCAATCATCCGCAATGGTGTTTTTTCCTACTACTTTCTTTTCATTACCACATAATAATTTTTCAAACTCCAGTCTGTCAATAGTAATGACTTCTGCACCTAATATACAGTGGATACACCTAATATACACCTAATATACATATCTGCCTGAAGAAGGCAGAAAGCCTGTGAACTCCTATGAAATGCAGACACTGGATTCCCAAGGTCTCCTCACACTCTATGTACACAGATGCAAAGTCTAGCAGTCCTGCCAAGTATAAAACCTGCCCCTAATTTATAGTATCACCTTTTTCATGCATGACATTGTTCACTGAAGACAACAGCATTCTTTAATATTTCTTTTTTAACTCCCTATGTAGCCTCTGTCCTGCAGATGTAATTCAGACCTGCATTTCACAATTGTCAAATGAGTGAGGTGGCACCTGCAGTTATGTTTACACCAACGCACTGAAGGAACAGGATGTGATGTTTTATAAGCAAGTACAATAAAAGTAAAAAAAGCCCCATCAAACCAACAAGCCCTCATCAAAAGAAAAAAACCAACCAAAAAAACTTCATTAAAATCTAACTCAAGACCTTTTCAAGTCAGCATTAAGACTTTACTTTTCAAAAGTACCCAATTTATTAGGGAAATGAGAAAACCAGTCCATAAGATCTTGTTTCTAAAATAGAAAAAAAAAAAATCCCCAAAACAAGTGAAGACCCAAAGCAGAAGTAACTTACACATCCAGGAGAGTCAACCCACAGAATTGCTCTGCCTCACCATATAATTAGAAACTTGGCAAATACCACCACGAAGAATAAGCCACTTCATAACTAAACAAAAAAAAAAACAAAAACAAAAACAAAAACAAAAACAAAAACAAAAACAAAAAAAAAAAAAAAAGAAAAAAAAAGAAAAAAATAAAAAGTGCTTGAGTAGATGAAGTGCTTCACGGGAAATGTGTCTCTCCAATATTTATAGACTTACATACTTTTGAAAAACATGAAATCACAGTAGCGATAAATACAATTCTTATTTTTTGAACAACAGTGTCCATTAAGAGATGTGCAGCATGGGAAATAGGCAGGAAGTCTCCGACATCCCAGCCTAGTGTCCACCACTATGATACCATGAAAAGCAGACAATAAAAGAAGCCTATTTCTAAATGCATTCACCTTTTCTGTGATTTGCTGACATAGCTGAAAGTGCAGTTCAGAATCCAGCAAATTAAAGTGTGGATATTTCAGAAGTGGTACCTTTAAAATGCTTTCAGAGCTGCAGGCATAGCACTTTGTTAAATTGCCACAATCTGCAAGGGTCTTACTGGAATAAGAATGCCAAGTAAGTGAGAAAGGGGGAACAAACCTACTTAATGCTCTGGTCTACAAAGGCTTGAGGAAGAGTGCAGAGCTGTGGTATGGCCATCTAGACTGAATGTATCTGGTTGTGTTTCACAAGTATGAAGGTTGGTAAGTGTTCCAAAAAAATAAAAATTGCATGACAGAAAGAATTTAGAACGGGCTTTCATGAAATTCTCTTCAAATTTTCACCTGTAATTTGGAATCCTGATTTTTTTTTTCCTGCTGTGGGAAAAAAAAGGGTTTACATATTGGGCAATTTTTACCAATCTTGAAAAATTTGTCTTTCTCTTGTCAGCTTTTTATTTAATTGTTTCCACCTTTATTGTGCATTTTCTCCTTAAATCACAGCTCTCCATTAAGATGAAAAGATAACAGTGAAAAAATATAATACAGTGAGTAGAGGAAAAAAAACCCCACCAAAAATCAAAATAGACTGAATGTACCTTCCAAGTTTGTGATTATTTCAGGAGAAATTAGAAAGACTTCAAGCATATTGAGATTTTTAGCACACATTTCTGTAAAAATGAATGCCATTGCATCCTATGCCTTCTTATTAACTGACTTTTTTCTGCTGGTTTTAGCTAAGCAGATGTTAGTAAATAATAAACTTTTTGCATCCATTGCATTAGAAAAAGAAGATGAAAGATATTTTACCTCAACAATTCACTTATGATCCTAACTCACCGCCTGTAATTTCTAAGACTCAACTTCGGATATGGTTGTTAGGCAACGAAATGACAACCAAAATGAAAATTCTTTTTTCAATAACTGCCTTCATTTATAGCCACACAGTGCCCACTGCCCTCCCCTCCTAATTAGGACACAGAAGGCATAATGAGCAAGTTTATACTGGCCAGGTACAAGAATTAAAGAGTGGAAAAGGCAAAAAGAAAAATTCTGACTTCTGGTAGCAGTGATCAACTATAAAACATGTAATGATGAAAGATTAACTGGTGCCAATGCAGCTCATGATTTTTTTTTTTATTATTTAATGGAACAGGGTTCTCAACAGCTCCGTAGGAAAGAACTTTTGTTTCCACAAGCAGGGAGGCAGCATCCTCTCCTCCTGAGAGGAAATATGTCTTCTCCGCACATGACAGAAAAGCCAGTGGAATTTTCTGCATGTTGCAGTATTCAGATTTGCACATTGCCTTGCACTACAGTGAAGTGGCTAGCTGTCTAGAAAAACAGCTCCCCATTTCACAAAGGAAAATTAATAACCCACCAGCTCTACATGTTTGACACTTCATTAAGAAGCTTCTGAACATATGTATTTATCACTCCCTCTTGTTACTGTACTCTGTTGTCTGACTTTCAGTATTCCATGGAAACTGGCATTTTCTGCAACACACTAAAATAAAAAACAACCCAGCTAGAGAACAATATAACCAAGTATCTCTAGGCTTACACCGGTTTATGCTGCTCATCCAGCAACAGCAGCCTCTGGGAGTTCCTGCCTGCCTCGAATCCTCACTGTGAGGGTTGCCTGCTGCTGCTAAGAAAGTACCTCACAAGACTTTCACCTCTGACGACAGATGTCAGTGCTTTCAAAACCAGTGCTATGCACTTCTTCTAAAAGGCTTGCCATCCCCAGGCATTTGAGACACCTGACTGGGACTCTGGACAGACAGTGGCTGTTTCTACTCCCAGCCCTCTGCTGACTTCTGGCAAGTCACTTCATCTCTGTGCTTCTAGCATTTTATTCTTCATAATTCAGCATTTGTAATTCCAAAGAGATGTGTCCAAAGAATTCTGTGAGCTAGCTACTACACTGTTGGCCCTCAGATGAAAAGGGAAAGATGACAGCCAGGCTACAGCTTCTCACATATAGCCGAGTGAAATGCAAGCAAGTGGTTGTGTGGGTTTTTGGCAAACTAAAACCTATCAAACTCATTTTCTTCACAATAGATCTCTTAGAGAACGGCAAAATGATTCTTTTCCCAAGCTTTGTTAGTAGAACATTTCAGGGTGGTCAACAACATCACTGCAGTACAACACTTCTTGTGACCCATCACTAGGGTTACACTGCTGAAAAAAAAAAACAGTAGAGAAAGCAAGTCTTTTGCACCCCCACTTACTCCTACTGTCTGACACAATGGAGACAAGTGTCAAAACTAAAAGCGTAAGCTGTTACAGCATGATGAAATACTCTCGCTCAAGCTGGAAAAAAGTCGCACTGTATTGAAAAAAAACAGCTTAAATACAGCTTAAATTCCCTATTGCACAAGCCTCTAAATAGCAGTCAGATTTTCAGGTTTTTGTTTTTTTTTTTAATATGCTGACTGACTTCCAAAATGCCGGAAAAACTCTGTCAAGGGCAGTTTCTGGTGAAAAACCTATACACGCCTTCAAAAGTACAACCAACTTAAAAGAAAAGCCCACCCTACAGAAACACTCCTTCTTTCTCTCAGGAATCAGGTCAGGAATTCGTTGAGCTCATGGAACAGCATCATTTTCTGTATGTTTTTCCTCAGTTACATGACCAGAACCCTTATTGCTCCCTTTAGCAGTCCAAATTACTAAGCTAAAGGCAAGTGACTGTCCATGACAGGTTATAATGGCACCAAGGACTGAAACACTAATTTCACTGTATAACTAAATTCATGCAAATACTCAAGTCTTAGTAAGTAATGGCCAGATGGGAAATTTTGTAGAAACCATTTACTGAGAAATGTACTGCCAAAATTGACACAGAGTCGTAATATTAAGTCATTTTGCTTAAATCATTTCTCACAAATGCCTTCCCATGTATTTGAACAAAACTCAGCTCCTTCCTGCTTCATGAAATTTATATTGCTGTATTCTCCATCAAATAAAGGACAACATCTTTGCAAAGCATCCGTGGGATATGGACACTGTGTACTAATGCTGACAATTACTTTGCAACCAAAAAATTAATTCAGATTAACTGTGACCCATAATTGCAGTACAGAAGCTAGAGAATGCAGCTTCTCACAAAATCCACACAGATCATGTTCTGTGCAGGTTTGTTTTCAAAAGACAGCAACTTTCTGCATTGTGAAAAAGAAGCAGTGCTATAATAGGTAAAGCCCTATTCTAGATAAAAGCAAAATCAAATCATGTTGCTCTTAAGCTATTGTACTGAGAGAGTGAAACTGCTGATTTTTAATCAATATATTCCAGCCTGCCCTGTTCCAGATCATGGCACTATCAATCCACCTGCTAGTTCACTGGTGTGAAATCCAGGGTGGTTTTCTGTCTATACAGCCCCATTAGTAATAAGACAACTCCCAATTTTCTTTTTTTTCATTAAGGAATTTCAAAGACAGTCTGCAATACACTTATCATATGCAAATGTTTTTGTACAATTTAATACCATGAACTGTAGCATTATATTCAAATAACAACACATCAAATTTCATTTGACATGAGGGAAAATAAAATTGAAGGATGAGTTTCGATGCATAAACAGGACAATAGATAAGATTTTGCTTCATCGTATTGAATAATAACATCCTGGTACAGTGCTACATCATATTCATTATGAAGAAACTACAGTGTACAGCATGCTAACTGTCTCAGACAATGGCTAGATGACTGACAAATCAAAAGTCTTACAGATTTGCTTACTAGCTCTGCCTTGCACATTCCTGGAAATTCGTTGAACTGCAATTCCTCACTATATTACCTTCACTAACCAGGACAGTAAATAGAAAAGCTGCTCATTACACTTCCATTGTGCAAGTGTTCACATGGCATTGTATGCACTCCTCACACCCCGCAGCCTGCAGTGGGCTCCCCTCCAGATCTGCTCCTCAGCCTGGTGTAAGGACTGAAGAAGGCTGTCATCATTGTTTGCACCATAAGGAACCACTGGGCTGTTCCCATGCTCCTGCTGCTGTGAGGCTGGGCCATCTGTACAGCTTAAAAAGAAGTTACACTTACCAGATCTCTCTCTTCTGCTACATTTTTGTTTTGGAAATATGCTTCACTTCTGGCATTGTCTAAACTACTTTATTCTGGTCTAAAAGAAGCATTCTCAATACTCAACAATCTACCTTATTAATAAAAAAAATAAACTAAAGAGCACTGGGCACCTAATCCACACACCATAAAAGGGAAGGATTCAGTTCCTGACCACAACAGCCACATTCTCAGTCCTGCAGCAAATGCCACTGTTGGCAGCATTTGCTTGCCTGGCAAAGTCCACAGAGAATATGAAGTCAAATTTCAAAATGCAAAACTTTCTCACAAGAGTTTTTCTGCTGAACTTTTTTCTTCCTCTGTGACACCACATATCTACTCCCTCATATTTCTGCCCAACTATCAGGTGATTGCCATGGAAATACCATTCACAATATTCAAATGAAACATAAAGAATTTATAACCTGCCCATGGATATTGCTTTAGAATATCCTTCAAACCAAACCAGGGGAATAAGATTCTCAAATAAAGGTGACATAACCTTTATGTTTTATGTTTTGTTCTTGTTAAAGTGAAACTTAAAAGCCTAAATAAACCATATACAGCTAAACAAAATCCTCTTTTGGGATTTTCTGTGGCAGAGGTGAAGACAAATCTCACAGTTATGATTAATTCCTTAGCAGATCTTAGAGAATTTTCCTGTCCAAGGCCTGTCCTGAGAGGGAGCAAGCACAGGTGTTCTGTTTCCCAGTTGTTTCATTTCCAAAGGGAAGACAGAAACCTCTATTTCAGACCAGTACCATTTAACCAGGCCTCCCTCTTCTTGATCACAAGGAATTTCTCCATCAAAGAGGTCCACAAAGCATTTTCCTTGTTCCTATTGGTACTCAAGGACTGTGCTAGGATGACTTTGTGATGCTTCTATCCCCACTCGTCTGTTCTGTTTATGTTGGATATTGTGTTCTGTACCTTTAAGACTGGTTCTGAGAACAAAGAGGGGATAAAGAGAAGCGCCATTTGTTTTCAGAAATTACACTCCCTCCTCCAGATTTTCCTTCTGGACTGTGTTGTCTGCAGCATGGACAGACAGCAGGACAGGTATCTCTTTTGCTTTTAGTTGGTTTTCAGCTAGCTGAGGCAGGAAGTTCCCTGGATTGGTTTTTTTTTCCTTCTTCTTGGAACTGTTTAAACCTGCTCTGGACTGAAAAACCCAGAAAACACCCGAATCTCATGCCTGTGGCCTACTGGGACCCAGGGCGGCATTTTCCAGTGCCAGAGGGACTGATAAGAAACAGAGTGATCTGAGCTACAACCCACAGCAAGGACTTTCTCAACTTTACCATCTCTCTTCAGAATGGCGAGAGGTTTCATTGTTTAATATTATTCATTTTTTATGCTTGTGAACACTTTGTTGAATAAATATTTTTCTTCCACTATTCTCTAAGGAAATTTTGTTCCGGACAATTTGGGGGAAGGACCACTTGAACTTGCTATTCTGGAGGGACTGCATTCGCAGGTTTTCTCCCAGATTTGCCCTAAACCAGGACAGGACTTTTAACTGACTGCTAAACTATAGCAACATAAGCATTCCTGAAAATTACATAGCCAGCTTGGAGGCAAAAGGAAGTCTCTAACTCGAAACAGAAACAAACAAAGAGATCAGAACTGTTAATTCATATTACAGAAACTTCAAACACAAGAGCATCAGGCCACTGTCAGCTGAAAATATCACTCTATCTTGGCTGATCTAGTTATTTGTCTGAAAAATATTTAAACCACAAGTGCAACCTTATGCTACTTACTTTGCATCTTTCAGTGATAGACAGTAAGGTGATTTTTTTCATAAGAAAATCTGGAAGACACACAAAAGAGGCCTAGCTGTCTGAAGAGCTAGAAGATTTAGCTGTGGATCTTGTAAGAGATTCTCCTCTAATAGAGATTTTTAAGTTCAGAAGATTGTCCCCCTTAGTGAATTCTTTATGTGACAAACCTGAACAAGACAAACATACTCCTGTTTTAAGGCAAAGCACAAAGTCAAGATTTCACCTGTCTAAAACACAGAAGATAAAGTGACATTTCCTTTTCCTTTGATGGAATCTGACCTCAAACTGTCAGGCACTGTTCTGACACTAGACACGAATGACAGGTCTGGTACTGGGCTTTCTACAGGCAACTTAATATCAGGCAACTCTCTACATCTAGCCATAGCAAGATCACTTTCAAACACCTGCTAAAATCAATGAAAGATTATAAAAATGACTGGTATTATACCTGGATCTCTTAGCACATATACTGAAGATTGAAGCTCCGTTTGGTTCAGTTTAGAACAATCTCCAGTACATTTTAAAGTTCACTGAAAGGAAAAAAAATTACTAAAAACAACACAGATTTTAAAATATTTTTTTTGCAAGGACAGACTGATCTTAAACTGTCTTAACGCCTTTTTATGGCTGATGGAATGCAGTGTGAGGGTGTTTTTTCTACCGCAGAATGCAATGGGAGTACTTTGCTTTATATACAATAAAGTTTATGCGCTTGTAAATTTCTCAAAGCCAGAAATGGCTCCTTTGCTTTGCAATAAAGCTAGAAAGAGGAAGGCTAATATTCTAATGAAGAACATGTTGAATATCTATTAATGATCAAAATAAAACAAGTCCTTTACCACCTTGAAAAAACTGTAAAATTTGTTCATAACCTGGCCTTATGGATTATTGCTTTTCATTAGGTAAAAAACCCAAGAACAACAAACCACCACACGAGTGAATTTCTAACTGTAATGGCAGCTGACTGTAACTCTATTTCCTGCTATCATTTATGAATCACACCAGTTTTAAAAGACATCTTACTGCAATTTCAGAGCCTCTCAACTCCTCTACAGCATTGTTGAAATGATTGAAATATGAATACAAAAGAGATCTTTTAATGTGTTGCGCTGGTCTCCAACTGTAACTATAAAGCTAAAAAAGTGCTAGGCATCAAACAAAAGTCCACATGCAATTAAGCTTTCTTTTAACAACAGAGTGGTAAGGACAGCTGCCCTGGAGGTAAAGAATGACCCACTTAAAGCATTCTCCACTTTATATCTTAGAAGGCATTACTCCAGTCCAACAGCAGGGCCATCAGTTTTAAAACTTGAAATGGCTTTACTGTTTGCTCAGCAGAATAATGTGATGAAAGGGATCAGAGACCTGAGTAGTAACTGGGACCAAAATAAGTTATTTTTCAGTAGCTTAAGAAGACAGCAATGTCCTACTGCTTTTATCACTGCAATTTACAGTCGTTGTGCCCTTTTTGTCTTTCAGTGACAGTTCCATGAGCACTGTGTTTGAAGGGGCTTTGCTCAGTGATGTTCAGCAGCATCATTTGAACTCTCTGACTGAAATAGTATGTTATTGTCATCAGCTGTCAAGCAATTTCATACCTTTTATGTAAACTTACACTTTTGATGGAGGCCGTCAGCAGATTTTTATGTATGTGTGGAAGCTGAAGCTTGGTATTTCAAAGGGTTACAAACTAGAGCATGACAGTAGGCCTGCAGGTGACTGCACAAGTAGGTGGCTGGCAGGAAACCCCCACCTCTGGCCAGGATCACAGACTTGCTACTTCCACTTGCAAGTTTGGAAACACTGTAATTGGCATTGCAGGACATACTGCATCCCAGCCAAAGGGTGAATGCGGGAGAGCCTACATTTAGGCACGCATCACTGCCTGAGCCAGGATCTGATCACAGGCCCCCTGCACCACCATCACACCACCCAGCAGTTCTCCACCACAGGTAAGAACAGAACAGAACAGAGGGAAAGAAGGGAAAGAGGAAAGGAGAAAGGGAGGGAGGGAGGGAGGGAGGGAGGGTGTACCGCTGATGCAG
>JANPWX010018860.1:165736-192799 GCA_024734555.1 Trochalopteron elliotii | reverse complement strand
AGGCAGGAAGGCAGGAAGGCAGGAAGGCAGGAAGGCAGGAAGGCAGGAAGGAAGGCAGGAAGGCAGGAAGGAAGGCAGGAAGGCAGGAAGGCAGGAAGGCAGGAAGGCAGGAAGGAAGGAAGGAAGGAAGGAAGGAAGGAAGGAAGGAAGGAAGGAGGGAAGGAAGGAAGGAAGGATACGGAAGGAAGGATATGGAAGGAAGGAAGGAAACATGTGGTCAACATGGCCAGCCTGAGCATGGCCTCACCTCCAAAGTAATCTGGGATCTGCTGCCTGTGATCAAGAACTGATTGGGTGAAAGGATCCTATTTTGCCTCTGTAGTGCCAGCATTTACTGAATCCTTAAGCAAATCTGAAGAAGAGTTTCATACAAATCAGCATAGACAAGCCTGAGATGAGTGACTTTCCTCACACAGCTGAGGAGATAACCAGATCCTGCACAAAAATTCAGCAGTTTTTTTGCTTCGTTGAGATCACGTTTTCCTAGTGCTAAACAAAATGCAAAATCAGATTTTTACAGTATCCAAACAGAGCCCCTAAGAATGAAAGAGGTGTTTATTTAGAAAGTGAAAGGTGCTTCCTTAGCAAAGTTTTGTGGTGGGTTAATGCATCCCTCCCCACACACCCATCAGAGGGGCTGGAAGTGATCAGGACATGCTGGCTTCCTCTCTGTACTGCTCCTGTGCTCTTCCTCCGGGCTGAAACATGCATCAGGAAAACTGTCCTGGACTGGCACGAGACCTTCTCCTGGGGTTGTTTTGTGCTCTTCCCCCTCCTGCCCCTCACTCTTCTGCTCCTTCAGCAATTCCACTTTTGGTTTCACACTTGGCAGTGTATGGCTGGCAGCTGGGTTGGTCATGACCAGCTCCAGATGGCTACAGGGAGTCACTATGGAGCCTGGAGCTGGTAAAAGCTGTCTGGCAGTGGGCTCAACCAGCCCTGAGCATCCCCCAGCAGAGACAGACACAGATCACCCTCCAGCAGAGATCCCGAAACTGAGCCCAGACAGACACAGATTTATCTGGATATTACAAAGGATGTGATCGAGGGGGAGAGGAAAGGAAGAAAATCAAGCTGACTGTTCCAAGACTTGTTTGCTAGGGATGTTGGCATAGCTGTGTCTGCTAAACCACACAGCTCTGTGCCCAGCTTAAATCCCAGCAGGACTGAAGGAACCAGCATTCCCAATCTACTCATTCCCTGGCCTTAGCTGTTGTGGGCACTGATTCATGGCTTTCCTCTTTGCCAGGGCTTGCAGGGAGAGGATAGTTGGCAGCCCCCCCACACTACTGTGCAGCACCTGCCCCAGACCCTTCTCCCATTCTCTATCTGCTGGTCCCAGGAAATCCCCTTGCTCTTTTCATCTCAGCAAGATGGAGGAAATTACATTACCCTTGCATAAGGAGAAAAGGGTGACATATCTCCAAGACTTGGGGATATAAATGATTTTCCTTCCATTGGGGGTGACTGCATAACACATTAAGTTCCAGCCATATCCAGCAAAACAGACAACTACAAAGTTATGTAGTCAAAAGTTGTGATCAAATAAGACACATTGGGCAAATGCGCCTCTGTTGGATTTGACATAAATGATGCCAGTGTGAGCAGGCAGGTAAACAGGAGCTGCCCATCTGCAGGAGAAGTAGAACTGGCCAAAAGGCAGCTGCTTTGCCTGACCAGTACCCACAGACTTGTGATGCCTGTGCTGCCTGAATGAGGACTCCACAGGAACCTGAAAATTTTACTCATTCATTGAACATCAAGGGAACTGGGGTTTCCTGTTCAGGATTCACATTGTAACAGGCCTCACCTCCTCAACCAAAGAGCCAGGGAATGCGGTAACACTGTGGTTTTATTCACAAAAACACCTGTGTGGTATTAAAGGCAAGATGCTTGCAATAGAAGCAAATGGAACACCTAGACTGGACCCAATAGTAAGAATAAACAGCAATAGTGAGTTTGGTTTGACATAAAGAACTCTTCATTCAAATCAAATCAAATTTTCAGCTATGCACAGCAATATTTAATATGAATAAAATACTGTTAAATCTGAAAGGCAATTGAAGAGAAGGTGATTACAGTGTCCTTGGTTTTATTAGCTTTGTCATTTAGAAAGGTCCTGTTTCAAAAAACTGACATGGCTTTGATGCAACCATTTAAGTTCAGACTGTCGAACAGTTTAAAGGATGGGTTCATGTAGTTTGTTAAAACTTCATGTATCATTAGAATCTCAATATGCCATACTCTAAACACCACTATGCTATTACTTAGCAGGGCATATCTTTTCTCAGGTGTTTTTCTTTTGACAATACTGTACTAGTTATTACATTTATGATGCAGGTGTAGAGAATAACTAGTTAGAAAGTTGATATAAAGTTCCAATGTTATAAGTTAATGAGGATAATGAGTTGTTGGTTGAATGAGTTGTGCAAATTCCCTTACCATCAGGCCCCCCCTGCTCCCCTCTCCTCCAAGATGGCAAACCACCTGAGACCATGAGGAGGAGGATGACATCACCTAGTATGCAAATGTCATATTCCCATGAGACTTAGTGGAGAGGGAATTCGCCTGGTGGAGACCTCTAAAAACAACGAGCCACCATGCAGGTAAAGAGCCGAAGTAACACTTCTAACCAGAGGGGACACTGGACAACATCAAGTCTCTAGTCAGCATCCCTCGACTTTGTCACCCTAACCAGAGTGAGCCAGGAGTGGCATGGGGACCATGAACCTGAAACCAGCAGGTGTTCTCTTGGGGCACTCTTGTGAGGAAGGAAGACCCTGATCTGCCAGATGACAGAGCTGACATTCTCCTCCTCCTCCATGCCATATTGGGAGCAACAGTGGTGTGTGCACACCCTACAAGCCCCCTTCCCAGACTGTTCCCAATAAAGCTGAAATCACTTCGGAGCTGGTCTCCCAGCATTCATTAGACAGGGATTTCAGAGCTCTCCTTCTTTAGTCATTGCTATGATATCTCAGTGCTTGGGTCAGTCCTCCCTTATGGAACAAGTGAGAATCAGTCTAATATAGCAGTGGCAATGGTTCCTACTTGTGACAATACTTCTCTGTATCAGACTTTCCACAGCACTAGGCTTAAACTCTTCATTTACTGGCATCTGTGTAAATTGTACCATCAGTTGCTTTGTGAGGAAGGTTAGCCCTGGTTAGGCAAGCCTGGATGTTTCAGAAAACCTTGACCTTGTTATAAACTTCTCAAAACCCAGGCAGGAATGAGTAAATAAAATTTAATTTGAACCCAGTAAAAATTATAAAGCAAAGAGGGGGGAAGGAAAGCTGGGAGCCTGACAGGACACCCTCTACCCATCAGAACCTCTGCTCACAAAATGGCATCTCCACCTTTTATACCCTGAGACTGCACCAGTCTCATTTATATTCATAAGCAGTCCTCATATGTCCTTCTGGCCCCACCCACAGCCCATAGCTTTGCCCATATATGTATACTTGGTTCCTCCCAAGGCCTGTCAATCAGTCCTTCAGTGCCTTTCATTAGTGGAGCCCTTCTCATATCCCGATTGGTGATGTGATGTTACCTTGCCTGGCCACCCAGCCCCAAGTGTCCCCCTACTCCCTGCCACCTCTCACAAGGGGCAGATATACTCCCTTCTCCCACATGTTTTTACACCCCTGTCAGCCAGAGCTGCCACGCAGTAACCACAAAAGGGGAGGGGAGTATTGAAGGGCGAACACAAAAGGGTTCAAAATTATACTGTAACAACTAAAGTATATGTCAAAAGAACTGCAAACCCCAACAAAACTTCTCCCCACCATATTCAACAACTTTTCCTCATGTGCATGAGCCAAACACCACACCTTATTCATAACAACGTCAAAGTTCTGTTGCCTGCTCAAGTGACACTGTTGTGAATAGCAACACACACCCCAAAGCACTCTTTGAGACTCTTCAAGACTAGAGGCAAGCTCCTCCACATTCACATGGCCATGACTCTGCAACAAACTGATCTTCTAAGCATATTTCAGCTCTCCTCATTTTATGTGTTTTAACATGCCTGATTAGTCTTTTAGACATGTTGATGTTTGAATAGGAGATTTTTTTGTCACCTTGTTGCTATTGCAAACACAAACCAGAAATTAGTTGGAGATAAAATGAGAATAACCCGTGGTCCATTCTGGGGATTTGGTCTTCGTGTGTAAATTGGGCTGGCCCCAAATAATTTTGGATTTGTTTCTGAGGAGGTCCCATCAGAGATCCTATTGTAAAATGGGGGACAGAACAACGTGAGGACAGCAATGTGATAAATGGTATGATTCGTGCTGATAAATATTGAAATAGTGATCAATATTTTAAAAACAGTAGTTAAAATGTAACATTTTCAGGAAAAAGAGGGAGGGGGGAAGTCTCCCCCCCTTCTCCAGCAGATGTTCAGTAGAGAGGAAGAGATTGAGATAAAGAAGCTATATTTGTCTGGAGATGGGAAAGTTCTTGGGGAATTCCAGAAAAATGTTAATTAAAATAAATTTACTGCCTTGGTGTACCATGAAATTATTTGGATGTGCAAATATGGTATCTACTGACATAGTGTAAGCTTAATACGCGTGTGTAACTCAAGGGGTCACTGAAAGGACGGTGAGAAGACTCTTGAGCCTTCCTCAAACGACCCCTGAAAGTGAGGAGACCCCCAGAAAGGGGATGGTGGAGCATGTGCAGTACAGGTGGTGATGGGTGGAGATAAGAACAGTGATGTAAATCTTACTAATCAAAAATAAGTGGGAAAGAGTGTTGACACACATAATATAAGGTCCAAACTGGTCATTTTGGCTTCGTACGAGGGACAGGAGATGGAAGTCCTGCACCGTACCCCATGGTAGGTACCTCACGGTCCATTTGCCCTTGTATCATTTTTAAGAACCACTATATATATTATTTACTATTAGCAAATTATTGTAACTTTTAAGCTGCTCAAATTAAAATTGCTGCTATATCTAATCTTTTGGGGGTTTTTTTTTTGGATTGGATAATTAGGCAGCTCATCATTCATAACAGCAAATAGACCTTCATTGTAATAGGCACACAAAACACCAGAAAACCAAATCACTTTCATATGCACAAACTCACTGTTTCTCCAACAAATCCATTAGAGATCACTGCTCCTCAGAAGAGTTCACCCAGATAATCCTTCTTAGATCTCCCTGCCCTCCCTGCACAGTACTGTCCTGTCCTCCTTCCTTCCCTGCCCTGCATAGGGGGAACACCATACCCTTTGACACAAGACCAAAGATGTCTTGCTGGTTCTGCTGTGCCACCATGGAAAACCATGCTTCTCTCTCATCACTGAATTTGAATGTAAGGTTGTTCCTCTTAACCTAGATCCCAGCTAAAAGCACAGACAGGTCCTTTGCCCATGTGTCAGGCTATTTACAAGCTGCCTCTTCTGCCACTGGAAATATTGGTGGCTGCTTATCTCATGCTTACAGCTCCTTAACAGCAAGAAAACATAAACATCTTTTCAGCAGGAGGTGCTTGCTTCCTTTCCAGGGCTAAACTCCTCTGTTGATAGCCTTCCTTCCTTCTATCCAGTAAGAAAACCCTCTGAAGAAGGACACAACATTAAGTCCATATCCACACTGGCATTTCTTAACTGAGCAGAAAAGGTTTCCCACAGAACCTCTTGGGCAAAAAAAGCACAAAACATTTCTCATGGATGTCACCTCCAATTAATAAATAAATCTGCTTCAGCTATTTCCATCTCTCTCTGTCTCTCCACTCATGCGGCTCTCTAAGGAATTAAGGCCTCATAAATACATGCTTGTTTTTCTCTTCTCTACACAGAAATCACATCCAACTTGGGAATTCCTGAAATGGCTGGAGGTGAAAGAACGTTATAAAGAAGCACTGTATATGTGCCACTCCAAGGCAGCACTGTACCCTTTCCTGGAAACGTTGCTGTATTACATGGATGTAGTGTGGCTGAGAACCCTGAATCACCAAAGAAAATGAATGCAGCTCCAGCTGGAAACTGCTTTTGATGGTCACCTTTTAAACAACAAAATACTGTCTAAGGAAAGCAAAACATTTATCTTCCAAAAAGCTATTGCTCAAAAAACAATTTTTACAACACAAAGGTTGACTTCATACTTCTGAATAGTCCAGAATACTCACTGGCGTTCTTTTACAAAAATCTGCATGTAGCAGTCTCACTTTAATGACAAAGCAAGTGAGTTTTGCATATATGGAGGCAAGAAGCAGAGAGTCAAGAAGGAAGAATAACACAGTGCAGTAGCACCAAAAAAAAAGGCAAAATCCTTTGGTGATCAGCCAGCAGAAATAGATTTTACCTGCATCTTGTGTAGGGGATGGACCCCAATTTGATGACACAAAAAAATAATGAAACAGGAGAAAATCATACTTCTGACCTGTGCCTCCAGGCTGTGGATGTATCCATCAGCAACCAATGGCACTTTCAACCTCACCTTCTGCCACCTGAGATGCAACTGCTGCACAGTTTTAGGTGCCCTACACTCTCAACAGTCTGGTTTGTTCTTAAAGCTACAGATGTCGGAGTCATGTGTTACTATTAGGAAGGTGAAATTAAGTAAATTTCTCCAACTCACAGTTGCAGGAACAATACCCAATACCAGGGGAATACAAAACAAACAAAAGCCAAAGGAAAACCAGCCGAGGAAAACAAGGCTGCTCTAACTCTAAATTCCCAGTGCAAAATGCAGCAGCTACAAGCTGCAAAATCTGGCAGCTAACAAAGTCTACCCAGATAAAAACAATAATTGAATTTTCCTTATTGTCCTTAAGGTATGAAGACTTATTCCATTCTGTGTGTTGTCACAACTGCTTGGAAACTAAGGCAATGGTAGCAGATACTGTTTTTCAGAGGTCTAAGGCTTTGAGGAACTAGGACACCCCCAATTTAGCAAGGTCAGAGGCTCAGTTATAGCTGAGCTGTGCTCTTGAAGTTGCAGGGCATTTAATTGCATACCATATCTATTCTTCTTCCCCCCCACACAAAGCTTACCACTGCCTGGGATCTCCTTTCTTCTTCAGCCTAGTCAAGCATGAGTGACGGGACAGGGAAGAACTAAAAACAGCAGTCATCTACTTAACTGGTCTCTGTACCCTAAAACAGGTCTTTGTTGACACAACTGAACAAGAAACACAGCTGAGGCTACTTCTACATTATGTGACTCATTCGTAGAGGAGCTTGTAGCCTCCTCTTTTTACATGCCCCAATTTTCTTGCAATAGTGTCTTAAACTTTCTTTGGTAAGGTTTTAGATAGATAAAGAAATACTGGAAGTTAAAGAAAGTAACAGCAGGTAAAATAGCACCCTACTTTTTGCATATATTTTTATGTTTGGTTTTGATAAATCCATACAGTCAGGACTCAGAACATATGTATGGAAGCCAACAGGAGTTCACCTGTGCTAGGCATCAAGAGATTAACATGACATGCTGTGAACTCTTAAAAATGTAAGGTATTTTGTAATAAACATAATCTAAAATATCTATCTGAGATTAAATCCAGCCCTACTGGGAAAAGGAAGGAACTTCAATCCACTCAGTGTAAAGTAAGTTGCAGCAGCAGAGCTCTGGAAGGGAGACTAAACAGCTGGACCAGAGAATAAGGCAGCTGAGAGGATCTGAGTCTGAGGTATGGTAGATGAATAAAGACAGCAGAACAGATTACTGAATCTCACAAACGGAATCTGTATTGAAACTGAGGAGACCCAGAGAGCATAGCACCAGCCCTGGGTATCCACCCACGTGTAGCAGTCAGTGCATCAAATATCAAGCCCCAAACACCATCTTATCATCCAATGCCCTGTGTGAATCAGTCATGCAACCTCAATCACCTTAAATCTGACTGGTTCCTTTCTTCCCTCTCCATTTGTTTTTTCTAGTTTATCTTCTTATACAGCAGAAGACTTCATCTGATGTTAATGCCCATATTCCACATTGAACACGAGGTTTTCTTTCACCTCTTGCCAACTGTCTCTAAAAGATGCCAGTCAGCAACAAACCATGCTTCTAGTTTAAACCACTCTTTTCACCCTGTGGGCTGTAGAAGATGGCTGAAGATGGAACAGCATCTTTTAGAAAAACAATGAATTTCTGACAAGCACTCTTCTAAATAATGCTCAAAGGTTTATGAGTATACCACACTGTCTATCTCTGTCTTGATCAACCAACACAGAAACTTCCAAAATAATAAGCCAAATTAACTACCTTGTTCAAGAAATAAAGTATTTTTAAAAATTTGTTCAATCAAGCTGACATTTCTTGGAGACCGACAAGAAAAATAAGAGAGTAATAATTAACGTATCCTACGTTATAAGCCTTCCTTGAAAACCCTCTCATTCCATCTTACCAAAGTATTACCAAACTCAAATTATTCTTCTTGTTATGATCAGGTACAGCTCTTGTATTGTTTAGGCACTACTCTCTTCCAATTAAACTGGCAGAGCTTCAGTGAAGCCAGGGCTTTCTTCCTGATTGAGATTTTGGCCTCTATTAAATGAAAAATTTCAGTCCTTGTCAACGTACAAAATTAGCTACATTCTTCAATAATTTTCTTTCCTTGATGCAGCAAACCACCTGTTTTTCCACTTGTAGGCTTGTAAAGCAATGCCAATCACAAAGCTTGCAAGAAATGACAAAATACAAATTTTAAAGTTAATCACACAAAATGGATTAACTTCAAAGGTTTGATACAATCCAAGGTATGCTGAATTATAAAGACAAATGTTGGTCTCTAATGTGTCATGGTGCCATCACTCTCAAACAGGAAAGCTGACCAGAAAGAAAAGGGAAGACTGAGAGAATTGGGATTGTTCAGCCTGGACAAAAGAAGGTTAGAACTTAAGAGCATGTTCTAGTACTGAAAGGGGCTAGAAAAGAGCTGGAAAGGGACTTCTAAGAAGGGCATGGAGTGACAGTACAAGGGGCAATGGCTTTAAACTGAAAGAGGACAGGTTTACATATTGGGAAGACATTCTTGCCTATGAGGGTGGCAAGGCTGGGGTGAAACAGAAAGCTTTTTCTCTCGAAATACTTTGACTGGATTAGTAGTCACAGGACCAGAGCACAGTAACACCAACGAGAAGAAGAGGCTAACAGTAAAATCCACTCCTGTATATTAGTCCATCTCTTTACTGTGTGCTAAGATTAATCAAGCAAACTGAAATTAATTAAAACCTTAACTGAGAAATCTAATTGTTTTGAAAAACTGCATTTCTAAAACTAATCTCACCCTCTGGGTGGCTGAGGGAGTATTTCCTATGAGACATTTTTAGGGGTGACAGGAAGGACGAAGAAGCACTGCTACTCATGACAGAGAGGTAGCTACACATCACCAAAATGGTCATCACTGGTGCAGCATTCTCTCTTTTGCATTTAGGAAAGAAAAGGGCACTCAGACTTTGCTTTGCCTGACTTGTACAGACCACTCCACTGTGATTGTGGTGAAATGGAAATGTTTCACAGCATGAGCAAGATGTATTGTAGATGTTGGCTTTGGTATAACTGCAAAAGAAGGCCAATGCAAATAAATGTACACTGTAAAGTCAGGAGGATGGAAGAGGTTAGTTTTGATGCTCTTCCAGAGAGTGTAAGTCAGAGGGTAGCAGGTAAGTGCAGAGGGGTTTCAAGGGTGAGTTTGTAGCAGAGACAAAATGAATCCCATGGTGCAGGCAAATGAAATCCAGAGAACCCACGGGACTAAGTTCTGCTCTTCTTCACAAGCTTTCACAGAGATGACAGAGATGCAAATGTCAGCAGAGCCTGGCCTGGCGTCTCCAGCTAGGTTTGTGTGCAGCTGTGGATGTAGAAGGTAGATCTTGACTGGCAGCAGAAAAGTGCACTCACAGATGCTCCTTTTGAGGCAGCTGCACAGGTCAAAGAGCAGGTTTTTCAACAAAAAAGGAAAACACATCCTCATAGGGAATAGCAGAGATGATAAAAACACTAGAGTGCCAAGATATTGTCCCACCTTTTACCCAAAGACTGCAGGGCCTCCAGAGGAGAACCCATTTAAATGACATTGGCTAATACTTCACTTGAAGTCTGTGCTCATGTAAGACAGGGATGGCAATCATGTCAATGATGTAACAGTCTTTTGGCAAAAGGGAAACCTGCTACTTAGGACCACACGTTCATGTTAAACAAAATCTACAAGACCGTATGGCACATGAACTAATTTCATATAATTTCATGTAATTTTTCATTGTAGTATTTTTTTTCTAAATTTTCCAATTCTTCCATTTCATCATGCACAGAGGGGAACTGCCTTTCAGTTTCATGCGTTGGGTTTAAAAACATATGCATTAGAAAAATAATAAAGTCGGCTTTCTTGAAATCTTTTTCTTTTTGATCATGGTAATTCTTCTTTCCTCAAAACCTATTTTCAAAACAACTTTAAAAAGGACTGTAGCTTCTTATTAAGAAAGAAAAAAAACCCAAGGCAATTGAGCTCTGTCTTGGTTTGAAAAGACAGCTGTCTACCAGGGAAAGCTGAAGGTTCCCTTGGAATGGAGAATGTAAACCCCCTCCCATCAAATTGTTACAATTTTGAAATTAAGGGGGCTTTCAGGGAAAGATATGGGAGTAGGAATAGCAGCTCTTTACTAGAAATATTAAAAAATACAAATGTAGTACAAAAAAAAAAACAAAAACAAGAAAACAAAATAAAATTCTAGAAACACTGACAGAATCAGAATATGACCTGACACCCTGTTGGTTAAGGCGTTGGGAGCAGTCCAAAATAAGTCCTCCTGGAGTGACAGATGTGGAGTAGAGATGAACCTGTAGAAGGGTCCAGTGATGGCGAGATGGGTCCAGTGGTGGCAACATGGGTCCAGTCTTTCTCTTGGAATCCAGTGGAAAAACAGGCTGTCCTGGTGTTTTGACTCCCAGTTTTTATCCAGGTAGGAACGCTTGGCTCCTCCTGCTGGGTGGAGCATCTCACAATAGGATGATGTAATTTTATCAGTCATGTGGTGAGCCTTAATGGCTCATTAACAGCAGATATGACCCTGGAGGAGGTAGTGGAAAAGATAAGAACATGGGTCCACCTGGTTTTAACAGCTGGCCCATTAACAGAAGGCATCCGCCCCCTCCCCACTGGAGTTATGAGAAATGGGTTACACAACAGATAAAGAAAAACACCTCCCCAACCAATTTCAACAGATGGCAAACAGAATACATTTCTGGTTATATACTGCAACCCAAGACAACCTCAAAAATATTTTCCCCCTACAGTTTTGAGAAAGAAAACTTCTATAATTTGCGTATCTCATTAGCAAACTCAGCTATGCTGCAATAGTAATAAGCGGGTAGCAAAGTGAGACTAAAATTTTTAAGTGCTTTTTAGTTGTAGGCTAATTTTCCTTATATTATCTGGACCCTTGAGGGATACAATAGCTTGTACTATGGTCTAAGCCATGATAAAAACACCATTCCTCAGGCAAACTTCTCTGTTACATTTCCACCGCTTTTGTTGAAAGCACTGAAAGCACTGTTGAAAGCACAGTTTCTCCTTTCACATCTGCATCTAGACATCACATATTTCTTGTAGAGCTCACATCAAGCCTCTTCAAGCTCTGAAAAAACATTAGGATTAATTTTCTAAGGTACCCTACTCAGGATGATGCTTACGAAGCCAGTAGTCACTGGAAATATGAGCAGCTCAGACACCTGATCTGTACTCCTTCAGCAGCAAATAAACTGTGCTTCCAACCACTGATACTGGGACTGGTATAAAAGCATCAGAGCAGTCACAGATCACAGTCACAATCCCACCTGACAGCAGCAGCCTACAGGTGCTCGGTGGGTGATAGCAAACTGCAGGAAAATAAACTTACCTACAGCCTCTTCCTAATCCCTCGAAATGCAGACGTGTGACCTAAATGCATCCAAGTATCCACCCTTTCTACTTCTGTCAACCTAATTTATATCCTCAGCACTTGCTTTCTGGCCAAATCACCAAGAAGGGAAACTTCCTGAAGAAGTCACTTGGTGCTAACAGCTCTTCATTATGATGCCACACATTCCTGAAAGCTTCAAGTCTTTTTTTTTTTTTTGTGCAGAGAAGCTAATTTAAGTTGGTTGTCTTTCCATAAGATTGTGAAGATGGGAGACAACAGTAGCAAAGCAGAATGGAAGGTGACAGGAAAAAAAGAGGTGAGCATACACTGAGGGCTGACTGAAAACAGCCAAACACGCATCTGGCTGGAAAAGAAATGCCTTGATAAATTGGTGTTCATTGTTTGTCAGCATGCACAGCATATATGCTTTTAAATGAACTGTACTGTAAAAATGTCCCCTGGAAAACATTTGAAATCAAGGCAAGATAGTCCATTTGTTTAATTATTTATTTTAGGCATTAGCCTTTTTCATGTTAAATAAGATAAAACTTAAGTCGTTCCAGGGGAGATTTAGACTGTGTATTAGGAAAATTTTCTTCACTGGTCAAGCACTGGAACAGGCTGACCAGCGAAGTAGTGGAATCACTGTCCCTGGAAGTGTTCAAAAGACATAGAGATATGATGCTTAGGGATATGGTTTAGTGGTAGATGTGGCAGTGTTCAATCAAAGGTTAGACTGGATGACTCTAGAGGCCTTTTTCAGCCTTAATGAGCTGTGATTCTATATATGAAGGGGGGGGGAGCACTTGTAAATAGTGGGTCAAAACCTGACCTCACTGAATCAGTATAAGCTTTGCCAGTAAGTTCAAGAGAACCAGAGATCTAGTAAATTCTAAAAAAAACATAACGAGTAGAAAGGTGGTCTGAAAGTCTCTTGCAGCATAGCTTCTCCAAATGTGAATGAGCTGATGTCAAAAGATCTATAAAATAACACAAAAAGTGGATACACATGGACTTTATTTGCAATTTATTTTTTGTTCCTATTTCATTTTCAGGTCTGTAACAATGGTGAGGATGGGAGCTGCAAGTTTTGTCATCATAATGAACAGTTCTGAAAAATCATCTTTTTTTAAGTAACACAACCATTAGAAAGTGTTTGAGTACCTGCATTAATACTGCTTAATCTGAGCAAACCAGAAATCAGAGTAAAACACAATTACTTTTCTATTTGGCCTAATTTCATCCCACTTAATCCACTTAATGCCATGCAATACATAAAACCTAGACTATATCTGTAGGGTTATATTTCACCCTTCACATGAGACATAAGCCATCTTCTGCTATAAACTCTGTATAAACTTCTGTATAAAATTCTGCATAAAATTCTGCTATAAACTTCTGTATAACTCCACTGCCTGCAATGAACCAGGGCATTGTCAGCAGATCAGTGCCATGAGCTGCATGGAGATATTACCAGGGTTAGCCTGAGATAAAAAGGAAGTCGGAGTATAGAGAGAACGCAGATCAAGCCAATATGTTTAACAGCTACGTTCTCCCTTATTTCAGCTAAGATGGCTACTTACATACATTTCTATATAGTTTACAATCACAGCAGCTCTTCATTGGCACACAGCAGAGAGAAGAATGCAAACACTTATTGTTGACCAAACTCTTAAGGCAGCTACTGGTGTTCAGACTGCTTACTATACATGTTATCTATTAGAAACCTCTCTGTGCCTTGTTAACACCTTAAGGGGCAGTTCTCACTGCGCCAGAGACTTGGCAGCTGAATTTCCACCTGCGCCACTGAGGCCTTACAGGCCTTCATCTGAGGCCCAAGCTAGGTGATTCACTCACAGTCCAAATATTCACTATCTTCAAAAACTCTGCTACATGGAGACAGAGAGGAAAAGAAACGTGTGCTTCTCTGGAAGATACTTTTAAAGCTCAGATGCCTTTTAAAGGATGTTCCTGCAACAGGACATGTATTACTGTGTTTAGAACATCAACAAAGGAAACTCCCTGCCTGCTTGCATAGGAGGTAAAACAAAGAGTGTCTTCTGAGAGCACTGGTAGAGTAGAGCTGTCTTGGGGGTTGAATTTCTTTCTTATTTTACTTACAGAATTTTTTTGCTGCTAGGAAACTAACTGCAAGGTCCTTATGCAAAACAAAAGAAGTGGCTAAGGTGGGAAGAGGAGCGTAGCATAGTTTCTCTCCGATGGGGGACATACTGTGAGATTTGGGGGGGGCAGGTAAAGGACAGGGCTGGGGGCAGCTGTTCTCTCTCACATTCGGCATCGGAAGGAGGAGGGTCAAGCTGTTGCTTACTGCAGGGAGAATTCACTGTCACCCCTGGAGCCCAGTCCTAGGGGCCTACCGCCATCTGCCCCTGTGCCCAAGAATCCTGAGCTTGCCTTTTCCTGCCCTGGTGGGAACCAGGCCGCTGCTGTCCCACCCCTGACGCTTCTTTGGCCCTGCCCTGGGTCTTTCTGTGGCGTAGCCCCACACCTCGTGCCCTGCCGGGACATCCCAGCAGTTCCAGCTACCACCTCGGAGCTTCTGCTACATCTTATCCACCAGCCTGGGATTTCTGCTCATTTCTGCCACTTCAGCTTGGTGCACCTCAGAGCCCTGCAGGGGCACAGGGATCAGACTGCCCCAGGGTTTTGTGAAGCAAAGCCTCTCCTCCATCCCTTCCCATCTCAGCCGTGAAGGCTGTCATGAGGTTCCTAGTTCTGTTTGTTGTTAATGCCATAGTTTTGTTGTTTGTTTGCCTTGTTATACATACTAGTAAAGAACTGTTATTCCTATCCTCATATCTTTGCCTGAGAGCCCCTTAATTTCAAAATTACAATACTTAGGAGGGAGGTGGTTTACATTCTGCATTCCAAGGGAGGCTCCTGCCCTACCTAGCAGACACATCTTTCAAACCAAGACAAGTTGTAAGTGTTGTAGGCACACCAATAAAGGAGCTGCATGGCCATAATCCTGACATAACAGTTCTGTAGTACAGGGCTGGTTTAGAGATATGATATTCTGTTTTAATATATCCATGAGTTGCTAAATTGTTTGAGCTTGTTCCACTCTGGAAAAGCTTTTTGACTTGATGCTTTTCATTTTGGCGAGCAGTTTTATTGCAGCCAGTTTTTCAAATTGTGAAATTATCTTTCTCAGCAAATATATTACTGCTACAACACGTAAGAACGAGTGAGTCAGTAAACATTTGGTTTTTCCATTTCCTGAGATGTTTTGTCTGAAATAGGAAAGCACTTTTCATATGCAGCCTCAATAGGGCTAGCAATTGCACTGGTCAATGGTGAAGGACATCCTTTGTAATGAGTACTGGAAATATCAGTATTTCTGGTATATACCCCTAGATACAAGACTCAAAACATAATCATAATTAATTTACTTTATCTATTTATCCTCATGCACCCTAGGACCATTTGGGGGAGACCCCATCTTCTGCTCAGCCTGGAAGGTATAAAGAGAGACTAACTCTCATTCCTATAACATTCTGTCATTGCCAAAAAAACTGATGTTCATGAAACCACTACTTTTAACACCATTCCATCCCCGTCCTGCTCTACCTCCACCTTACATCATTATCATTTGCCTTCTCCCCTCCACTGAAATCCCAGCTCTATCTGAGGTAACTCATACTCGTCAAACATGGATATAGTGTGCACACATTAAATGTGGAGTTTTGCACAACTTTCAGACTAAGAGCTACATCCTCCCAGCACCTCAGCTCTTGTTTGCAAGCTGTCACTGCTCAAATGTTCACGCATTGTTTACAGCAAACTGATAAAACAGGACATGAACTGCTTCTGCTACACTAATGCAGAAGGAGAGAGATGTCCTGAAAATTACCTTGCAGTTTCCACCTGTCACTCACCCAAACTGAAATACTTCCATTACTTGCTGTACTTAACAACTTATCAACAAAACCTTCCAGCAGAAGAGCTGTTTGAAGGCTTAAAAGCAAAATAATTTTTAAAAAGCTACCAGTCTTGAATCACTGATGGCTTGAACAAAACTTTGAGTCTTTCACTGAGGATCTTAAGGCTTAAAAAAAACCCCTCAAAAGGTGCAATTGCTGCCAAGAATGCCTTAACTAATATTTTCCAGTAATCTCAGTTCACTTTTCTAACACAATGCAGTGACTGAGGAAGTTTTAGCTTCCCCTTTCTGTCATCATCACAGGTAGATGGAACCAAAACTGTAACAGACAAAGGTAAATTAGGATTGAGAAGACCAGTGTATTAAGGAAGGCCAAGGCTGGAAGGCTGAATATCCAACCAAGATGGTCAGAGAACACCAGACTCCTCTGGTAGCCAAGCTGGGAACAAACCTGAAAAAGACCTGATGCTTGGTAGCCAGGCTGTTGAACACTTTGCTACTGAGGACTTGTAAGAAAACAAACCCCAAAAGAGCCTCACAACTTGGACAGTCACACAGAAGTATTCATTTAAAGCAGAGAAAAACCTGCAAGTTCTGGTACATGAAACGTTGTTGAGGAGGATAAAGGAAACAGCCATGACTGGTTTGAATCCTGAAGTGCGCATCTCACACATCTGGCTTGAGGGCAAAGGGTGCGGACAGAGGAGAGAAAAATGCTTTCTTCTGTTACAAGATGACAGAGGAGAAAACAAGGGACAAAGCACCACATAAAAACCCATGCCTGAAGTCTGGGAGGACTCGGGTATCCTTATCTCCTTCCTCTCTCCCTGCTCATGAAGCCGTTCAATGCCAGCAAAACCCATACAGGCACTGATACTACCATTTCACTGGGGTACATGATGCATAAATCTCAAATTGTGCTCTTCTGTCCTGTGATGAGCTTAACTTTAAAAAGTGCTCTCACTATGCTCCTTCTGGATGCTGTTCTCCACTGTGCTGTTCTGATTAACGTACCATTGACTGATTCATTCACCTCTTCCTGCAAAATTGTATAGACTTTATTCCTGATTTCTATTTCCCTTGCTGAATGATTTGTAATAGAGACAAATAAATAAACTTTCCCCTTTTAATTTACTTTTAAATGACCTGCATTGCTGACTGGCTTCTGCTGAAGATCATCAAACTAAATGAAATTCTACAAGCAATAACAGTCAGAATTTCGCTATGGCTATCCATCCCTGCTTTGAATAACAAGGAAGAAGAATGGTAATTTTAAAATTATTGCTTTTTGTTGTTCCACAATACAGTAATGTTTTTAAAAAATCATTCCACCTCACATCATTGCAAACAGCAAGTGTGCCCTCCATGCACTGCATTTTAAAATTTAGTACAAGACCTGTGCAATGGGATTTAAAGCTGAACAGCTGTTTTGCTAGCCCTCTATACCAGTGCAAACATCTTAGAACCAGGAATCAGCATGATATCAGCAGGAATTTTGAAACCAGAAAATACATATCAAAAGAATAATGAAAAGTATCTATCAATCAATCAAATCATTCTGTTCTTCTGAATTATAGTTTTTTAAAGTACTCCTGTCTTTGGAACTCACATTGCTCACACTTAGAAGCCAATTTTCTTGCCCCATAAGAGGAGTAACGCAACCAAACATCTGCTCTCAGCTGAGTGCATTTTAGATCTGTGAAACCATTTCATTGAATTATTCAGCCAAGAACCCCATTAATAACTTTGGACCAGATTAAGTCATCTTTCATGACTTTGAGATACATCCATCACACCGAGTCACACTGACAGCAGCAGACATTGCCTATACTGTATAAATGAAGCCAAAGGAGTAATTCTTCTTTAGATAAATGAAGCCTTACCATTATAAAACGATGGCTGCATTAAGAAAGGGTTATGAAGATATTTGTTTCCCCAGAAGAAATGACTGAAGACCTGTGTGTTAGCCAAGGTGGTGTGTGGTAAGCAAAGAAAGAGTTAAAGAAAGCAAACAAAAAAAAGGTCTGCCCTAAAACACTAGTCAAGTAGCTATTTCTAGTATCAGAAATGAACTTTTAAAAATGCTTAGGGAGGAAAAATACAAATTTTGTCAGAAATTTCCTTGCTGCTAATGCTGATGTCTACAATGAAAAAGTCAGTCCCTGTATGTGTATCATCATTGCCACACTGTCCTGAGGAAAGCAGAATATTCTCCCCTTTAGCTGTCCCTCTCTCTTTGCAATGCTGCACCAGGCAGCTGAGATGAGGCAGGAAGTGCTGTCCTAGGAGGGCACAGACATTGTGGACATTCAGCTGCTGCCAGGACTGTGGCAACCAGCAACACAATTGTTTCAAACCAAACACCCCCCACAGCTCAACAAGGTAAGTCAGGGAAATAATGATGCGGGTGTTGATGCCATCCTGGACATGGGTAACTAACACAGATCTCAGTCACGTGATGAACAACATATTAGAACTTTTGGTCTCTCTCCAGATCACCAGGGATATACTAACATCCATCCCTAATTGAACTTTGTCTAACCTGAGATGGAAAACAATTTATGTCAACTATTAATCAAAACTGTCAATATTAATTCTCAAACATCAGTTATCTGATAATTAAATTGGTTTTGAACACTGAAGGAATGCTTATAGTGCTGCTGGGCTGCAAGATATTATTGAATGAACTCCTTCTTAAAATGGATTAATTGATGTCATAAGAGAAGATTTGTTTTTCCTTTGAGCACCCCACTGGTGTTGACTCCAAAGACATGAGCATTTGATTGGATAAATGACTGCAGATTAATTGCAGGTCATTATGTACTGGAAAATACAGGCTGCTACGCCAGAAGATGCAGAAATACTGGTATTCAAAAATGTCAGCAAGTTTCCATACCATCTCTTTGACCCAAATATTCTTATTTAGAGAACAAAGACAGCGGGACAGCAATGAGGCTGATGCTATTTACTCTTGTTTTGCCATTCCAGTCAGGGTCTCTTTCTGTTGCTCTTTGTTCAGACCGACATTAATATTTCTTCATGCAAATAACTTATTAATTACTCCTATGGTGATTTGAAGTGAGGTCTGATACCATGTTTCGGCAACAAAATTGTTACGGGTTGTATAAAAAAGTAGAGTGTCTCAATCTTCCATTTCAAGAGCTGTGAGAGTGGCAGGAAAATCTGCCCTTGGTGGTCCTTTTTCTGTAGGGATAAATGCAGTCACTTCCTGAGGCACCACAGGCAATAATGAATAAATGCAATGTGCCCAGTTCATACTGCTACTGCTCTGTGGAACCCTAGCTGTGCTTTCCATTCTCTTAAGGGGGCTGCTGAATCCAAAGGAAAGACCGGCAAAGGAGCTGGTGAACACAATTTCGGCCATCAAATCTAGCAGGTAGTTTCAAAATTGAACTCTGGATAAATAAAATTATTCAAAGAAACTGCAAACTACAAAGAGATAAAGCAGTGATACAAAGCAAATAAAATATTTCAGTATATCTGAAATGACACCCTATTTTCCTCCTGTTAGCAAGAAAAACAGCTTATGGCTTTGGTCAGCCTAAAATAATTTTCTTCCCAGCTCCTAGTTATTTCCATCACTGAACCACAAACTCATGAAATTCTCTCTAAAAATCTAAATAATGAACACTGATGTACACACAGGCATAATTAGCAGACATAGGGGTCTTTCACTAGATCCTTATTTTGTTTTCCTACTTCCAACTCCACATCCCTTCTCTAGATTCCAAAGTCAAAAGCAGAATCTTCTCTGTCAAATTCACAGCACTAACACAATACAGAAAACCAGACAAACCCTTGCACTCCCAACTAGAAATAAACAAAGAAAAGAAACATCCCTCACTCCCAATAATGCTATTCAAAGTGGTACACGATTTTATGTTTGTAATTTTAAGTAAACATAAAACAAGACCTCAAAAAAAAGCCCTACAGAAAAAAAAATTAAAAAATTTATATGCTTAGTATTTCTGCTCAATATTTTGGGCCAAAACTTTTCAAATCTGAGCAATTTCTGGCAGAAATCTGTATGTTGCAGAATTTTATTTTGGTATGGAAACTGCTTGAATAAGAGAAACAAAGCCATAGACCAACCATTTCTAGTCAAATTTCCTTCTCTCTCACGCAAATCATAAAAGTCCTTGAACAGCTTCTCTTTAAAGACCATCTCTTGCAGCACACGCACAGCTTTTCTCCCTGAACACCTGTTAATTAGTAATATTCTGCAACTGCCTTGCCTAATCTGTGAGCTGATGCAAGTGGTGCACAGGTAGCTCGCAGAGGCCCAAGAGCTGAGCCTGCTGACAGCCCGTGAGTTGTCCAGGTGACACCTCTTTGATGTGGATTACACCTCCTCTGGGACAGGCAGCAGGGCAGATTAACATGGCCTTTAACCACCTCAGCACTGCTGTTTTAGCTTCTCTACAAAGTTCAAGCTGAACATCACTGAACCCCTCATTTCCTTTCCTTTCACAGCTGCCAGTTACATAAGCTGTCCTTATCTAACCTCAGGTACCTGAATGTTTCTGAGCTGCTTCTCAGACATTTGGGTCACTGGCTGCACACACTGAGGCATGCACGAGGGCAGTAGCAGAATGTATTCTGTGTAACAACCCCACATTAACAATGGCTTCTCTCCACACTGCTGTAGAGGTGCCTGATTGTGTACAATGATTTGTCTCTTGTGTTTTTGGCAGACTTACAGTAGTAATGTGGTGGCCACAACCCAAGACCCACTTCTAGTTTTCCCAAAACCACAGGCTGTGCCAAAGGGCTGCCCTCTGTCTGATGCTCATCAGCACAGAAAACCAACCCATAACCATAAAGCCAGGAAACCACTGAGTGACTGAACTGGATGATCTTACAGGTCTTTTCCAGCCTCAGTGGCTTTATGATTCTGTGTCTGCATTCAGAGTACACAGCCTGTGAAGCCAGCAAATAATAGGGTCTCACTGAAAGCCTCAGAAAGCTGGGTATTTCTTGAACAGCACTTTGTTTTTCTGGCATTTGATTTGCTGAAAGACACCACCTGCTTGTGATGGCTCTCATGACCAGCAAATTGTGTTGTATCTTCTCGCATCTTTTGAAATAACATTCACTGTATTCTCAAGATAACTGAGAACAATTTGTGTGAGTGATGCAAGGATGTGAAACTTCGTCAGTTTGTGGTTTACATTTGCACTGTGGAGAACTAAAAATCCCTTCACTCAGCCCAGTGTTCAAAGTATAATGCTGGAGACTGGTTTCTTCTGCCTGATCTGGTCCTGTTTTTAAGAAACATATCCACTATCACCATATATTTTTTAAGGTGGAGCCCATTCTACAAGAAATTCAAATCCCTGACTCCAGTTGCTACAATGATCTAGTGACAAATAATTTTTCACACCCAGTTCTGTAAAATCTGTTCCACTTTACCATGATGGATTACAACCAGTGGTTCTGCCATCTAGTTTGAACCACTTGACATCTCCCTAAGTCATACCAAAGTGATGTGCACACAGCACACATGTGTTTTCCCTGCTTATCAACAGCATTCCCAGCATGGTGAATGTCAAGACACCTCCTCCAGTGTCTCCATCAAAAGCACGGTTGTGCTCAGAGTAATCTGTGGGCACGGTCCTTACAAAGAAACAAAAGACATTTGGGGACACTTCGCCGCAAATGGCATTTGGGGGCAGTCTACAGGGCTGTTACCCCACAGCCCTGTATTTTGCAGGCTGTCCTGCTCTCATCCTGCTTGCTGACCATGGCATATCACAAGATAGGAGAGCTTTAGCACAGGAGACCATGAGCTGGTACAGCAGGTTTGCTCTGTGAGAGGCAAGACTCCTTCACAAGACTGTGTTAACTTGAAGCTGTTCTTCTGGCTTCATTTATCCAAATACAGCATTGCCATCAAAATAGTGTTATTCTGACAGGTTAATGAGTGTGTTTTATCAGTATTACAAGTAAGCTTTGAGCACAAAAGAGAATGATTTAGGTGTTCTAAAGAAGAAATGGCATTCTTTAACAACTAATCTTCATTTTTCCAATACTTTGCCTTTCTCCTATAATGCCTTTCTCCCATAAATTATTCTCATGGGATGCTCCAAAAATCCCAGCTGCATTATACAAAGTTATACTTTTCAAGTTTCTTGCAAAATATCTCAGTTAATTAAGAACAAATAGCTTAGTTTCACTTCAGTTCACGTGTTACTAGATGTCCCCCTCCACGTACAAGGTATGGAACAAAGTCTGGAACAAGCAGAAAAACAAGTTACCAGAGAAGAGCTACCAGCAATTACTCACCCAATACAATAAATTATTGTATATGTGGAAATAAAATGTACTTCATTTTGTTGTCACTGAGTATTTTACAAGCGTGGGTGACAGAAGCACAGAGCAGAATACAAATGTGATACAACTGCCTCTTGCAGTGTATGCATTTCCATTGAAGTTGGATTTTTTTTTCTCTTCCTCTCTTTTTGATAGATTTAATCTGATGGATGGTGAAGCAGGATTCTGAATTAACTGGAGCCTCAGTTAAGCAGCAAAAAGCAGCAAAACAAACATCTGGAAATTTAACACTGCAATCTCATGCTCCTGTTTGAGTTACTCAACAGAGCAGGTCTTCTAAGAGGGTCCAATGGTCAGCTTCTGTAGAAACCTGTCAGCTTTGACAACCTCTAAGAGGATTCAGGTCCACTCACATGAGACTCTTGCCAGGGCCAACCAGGCAAGAGATTCAGACATGTTTCTGGAGACTTACACATCATCTGTCTTCAGACAGGAACGAAGCATGATTTTGGAATTGTGCAGAGTTCAATTTCAAAATCAGTTCCACTTTCTGAGATTGTAACAGTGGACTTAGAGATATTAAGAGAGTTGTTGTTTCAAAGGCATTTGCTGTGATTTCTGTAAAACCTCTTTGTCTCCAATGGCAAGAGCCATTAATGACAAATGTTGCTCCTCCACTGGATAACTTTTCTGAGCAAAGGACCAGTCTTCCACTTGCTAGAGCACAGTAAAGAGAAAATAAAGTCAAAGAAGATGTGTACTGTCAAGGCTATTTAAACAAATGGCTTGAAGGAGTAGATAGTGTGGTAGTGTGGCACACTGTATGGTCATGAGTAATACTGACACCCTCAAAACAAGAAAAGCAGAAACTTTACTTCAAAAGCAAAGGATAGCCAAGCCCCATAGCTAACTTCAGACCTCTATCTAGCAGACACAATTCTGTTATTTGGCAATGAGTGGCATGACTTTACAGTTTATGCTGGTCCTCAGATCCCTAGAGGAGATGTTAAATCAATGATCAACACGTTTCTGTGCATGGATCTGTCTTGAAGCTAGTTTTTGTTCTGGTTAAGACACAAGAATAACACAGCACAAATCCTTCAGGAAAATGGATCAAAACATTGTCTTATACATATAAGCCCATTTTGTCCCCACTCCTCTACCTGTGGCAATCCCTTTCTGACTAATTATGTCTGTCCTTGATCACTCCCGTACAGCTTTCACTATAACCAGAAAGTATGGCAGCTCCACAACACATTTCTAATGCTGCTATGAGATGTCCTGTACCCTGCACTAAAGAAGCTCAACCCTTTTGAAAAAAAATATAGAAAACCCACTTGGGTAAGGGAAGTTGTCTTGTACTTCAAGAGATTGGACAGACATTGATTCACTTGTTTATTAGGGAAAAAAGTAGTGCAACAAGTCAACTATATGAATGATACTACCCTCCATTTCCTATGAACTGTGTGGAATTTCCTCCATCACTGTTACATGTGATTCACAGAATCACAGGGTTGAAAGGGACCTTTAAACACCATCTACTTGCAAACCCTCTGCCAGGAGAAGGCCCACCTTCCACTAGACCAGATTGCTCAGTGGCCTTGAACTTCCAGGTATGAGGCATCCACAACTCTGGGCGTGCTCACTACATGCTTTTACAAAGACATCTGATTGTTTACTACACAGGCCAGCTACTGAGCTCTGTTTTGACAGGTAAAGGCTACCAATATAGCAGTTTTCCAAAAAGGGAGAAAACAGGTGAATGCTGACCCCATATGTAACAATCCAGAAAATGATTATTCAGAGTAGATAGTAGAAGTCAGATTCTGTAGCCTTTCCTTTTCAGACCCATATCCATCCAATAGACATTGACGGTAGCACAATTTTTGCAAAAGCATGAGATTTTCAAAATCAGCACATGCATCATGAACAACAGTGCCCCTCACAATGGGTCTCTCAGGTGCTGTCAAGCAAGCATTTCTGAAAAGCATCACTGAAGAGCAAGTTTCACTCTAGATATGCAAACCTAGCAAAAAAATATCTAAATAGGGAGGAGAGGACATGTGAGCAAGCCGCAGCACCAACTTTGCATACCAATGGCAATAAACATTGTGGTCATTATTTTTGCGTTTATGCTCCATCCAAACATCTATCCATTAAAAACTCCAAGGTGTTCAGGTGTTCTTCAGAAAACAACTGGGTTTGCAAATTGATGTTGGCACCCAGTCTTTTCAGTGATCAAATTAAAAACAAAACAAAAAGCATTTTTAAAAATGCCCTGTGAATGTGTGAATGGTACAGGGCTAAGAATTCAAAGTAACATCAAGCTGAACTATCTGAAGAGCACGGAATTCCTCCAGGGCTGGAAAATTCAAAATACAGAGCATCACTTACACCCAGGCAGTGCCACGGCAGACATTATGCAGCAGGTTCTGGAGAACTTACCTCCCAGCTGCCAAACACAGAACAAAACTGAACTGGTTTAACTCACATGAGCATCTCACCTGGGAAGAAATGGCCTAAAACACATCAAAGATTTCAAAAGAAATCATAATCTGGTGTGTCCTCACTCACTTCCTAAGAAATAAGCATTCTGTTTTCAGTCACTCAGAACAAGGGGGCACAGCTGATTTCACCACCCTTGTGTAAAAGCTAGTGGACCATGTATCACAGACTTGCTGGGCACAAACCACGAAAGACTGAAAAGACAGGCACCTAAGTCTTCTGGCATCAGCACTACAGAATTTATCTTCGTTCTACCTTTATTTCGAGGAAACAAAGATGGGGAAAATAATCTCTAAGGAATATCTTACTCTTGAAGAGTCAGCAACTGAAGAAGTTTCCTTCACCATAACTTCACCCAGTACACATAGGACAGCATTAATGCATTAAAGAAATGTTTATTTTAAGCACTGATGATAGGTAGCTGTTTTCTATTAGAGAAATTTGCATATCCTGAGGGTCTTAGTGCCACAATAAGTGACAATTCCACAATAAAATTTCAAAGTGATATTCACAATAGCTCCTCGTGACCACAACTGGAAAAGCATGTCCTCCAGTCTGTTGTATTATCCACACAACTGCAAGATATTTGTGGCTGCAGAAAATATTAAGAAGTATTAAGAAGAAAAAGTAGAGCACAAGAAAGTAGGCTAATCTGATAGAAGTAATAATTATAGATATGTCTGCCAATTAAAAAAAAAACGCAACCAAGTACAATGGCAGGTAGACTCTTACCATTGAACAAAGAGAAGGGAACAAAGAAGCAGGGAAGAGTGAGCAAAGACAAAAAAAAATTCAAAGTTTTCCATGACGACCAAATCCGTCAAACAAAATTGAGGTACAGTACTAAATAAAAAATCAACTGAAAATTCAAAGTCTCCTTCTTCTGCTACTGAACTCTCTCAACCCAGACAAAATGTCTCCAATTACAGACCAAGCAAAAGGTTCTGTAACTCAGCAGATGTGACTACATGACTTGGGAATTAAGGATATGGTTCTTCACTAGCTCCTTCTCTCCTCTGATGTTTCATCAATCAGAAAAAAAAAATATCCTTATTGTGTGTTGAAACAGGTTTATAAGCATCAACAACCAGCACAGTTTTGACCAGGTTTTTGTAGTAATTCTACATATGCTGAAACAAGTTCACATCCACCATATCAAAGGAGAAATGCCCCTTGATATCGTCCTTGCTGATAATATGTTGGTTTAGTTATCTTTTTCAGTGTCACTGGTTTTCCACCCAGAGTGGGCAAAAGCCAACATTGAAATATGCCACGTGAGAGCCAGCAGTAAAAGTTGGAGGAAAGGAAGGAATACAAATAAATATGGGAAGGTAGTAAGGAGCTGTTGTCATGGCTTCCACTGCTTGACAGTTCCTCAGCTGATGTAAATTTTGTCCTTTTTCCTCCCCTGTGTCAAGCCTTGAAAGCAAATTCTCTTCCTGTACAGTATATTCAGAGTTAGCTGTGGACAAATGCATAAAAGACTTTCCCTAAGGTCTTACCAGTCTTTACTTTTAGAAACAGTCAACCCAAAAATCAGACCTAAGAGCACCAGAGATGACATAAAAGAGAGGGAGGTCCACAGCAATGTCCTCAGATTAAAAGGGATCCTGAAATTCAGAGGCTGAGGGGAATCACACTAAGTAGCCTCAGCCCCAGAGGTAACCCCCTCTGCAGTAACTCTACAGAAACCTTCCTTCCCAAAGCAAGCACAAAACCCCCATTGTACAAGAACGAAAGGTTTTTAAAAATACTCCGTCTTGTGCCCCGGTGGAAACAGGCAGAAATCTGTACACAAAGACGTGATTTCTGTTTTTTCTCACCATACCCCACTTCATTTGCAGTAGGGATGTCTGCTGGCGTCCCTGCTCTGTCCCAAGTGCTTTCACGCCCCACAAAAGACCACACCGCGTGCAGGACGAACGCTGTTACTTTTGACACATTTATCTCTCAAATACTCACCCCCAAGGAGCCAGAGAACTACTGTACCACCTTAGAGCTTGGAAACCTCATCTCTCTACCTGCAAGCTATCGACAGCAGATTAAAAAAGCCTGCATTTCTCTCCTTTCTCGGAGAAACGGAGGTTTTGCACAGATGCAAAAAGACCGAGTGTCAGGGGTATCTCAAGGCATCCGAACCTGACAGGGACACCGCACACAGTGACATTTTAGCATCTCTGCTCCAAACCGTCTCTCCCCGCATGCGGCGCGTCCATCACGCCCTGCTGCCGCCGCCGCCGCAGCCTCCTCCCGAACCGCAGCCTACCGCACGGCCCCGCGGCTTGGCGGCACCGGCGGCAGAACCCCTTCCCGGGAGGGGTTTTCGGGGGTGTTCCCGGGAAGAATCCCGAGGGAAAGGACGGGAGAGGGGCCACCCAGCATCTGCCACGGGAAAAGCGGCGATGCCCCCCAGCCGCTCCCGCCATCCCTGACACCGACCCACCGCATCCCGCAACGCCGCTTCCGCCTCGCCCCGGCTCCCGCCGCGCCTACACTTACCCCGGAT
>JANPWX010018860.1:131401-165424 GCA_024734555.1 Trochalopteron elliotii | reverse complement strand
TGGTCCGCCCTCCACCACAGCGGGGAGGGCCGGCTCCAGGACTCCCTCCCTTCGCCGCCTGCTTCCTCGTCCTCCTCGCCCCTTCCTTCCTCGATTTCCCGCAACGCTGCCGGAGGAGAAACGGGTCAGCTCCCCTCCTGCCACCGCTCCTCCTCTGCTTTCCCGGGCACCAGACCCGGCTCCAACCCCCGCCCGGCGGCGGGGCGGAGGGAGGGGAAAAGGGCCGGCCAGGAGGGGCGGGCGGAAGGGAGGGGAGGGGGAGCGGGGCGCCCAGAGTCACCACGGTTTCCCAGGTCGGCCCCTTCTCCGGGGCTGTCCCTCTCCCAGTGGGCTGGGGCAGGGTCCAGCGTCCGGGGACGTCGCTAACTGCACTCGGCGGTGGCCGGCGGACGCTGGAGGCAGCCAGATATCTCTGCCGGTAGCTCTTGCTCCGGTCCCGCCGCGGGGAGCACGGTGCCCCAGGGGCTTCGCCGGTATAACGACAGCAGGACTGCATCGTGGACCGAGGGATGCGGGCTGGGTGCCCCGCAGTGGTGTTGGTGCTTCAAAATCCTGGAGATAGAGGTTAGAGGAGCCCTGCAGCCTGGAGCAGAGGGGTGACAGTGGGGTGGGATCAGGCATTGGTAGGGGCTGGCGTGCCCCGCTTCCCCATTCCTCATGCAGGTCACCGGGCAGGACTGCAGCGCTGCTGTTGTTGCCTGATATCCAAAGTGAAACACAAATCAACAAAGTTGATTTATGCCGGTGCTTTATTTTAGGGCCCGGGGACCTGAGGACTAGCGTCCCAAGTCAGAATCCCGGAGACCCTCAGTTTACAATCAACTTTTATATTCCTGATTACTTCATAGTATACGTGTAAAACCCCACACCCCAAGTTACAATAGATACATACATCAAAATCAAATTACATTCCTTGAAGTCATAAATCTCACATGGTTGCCTGCTCCAAGACTGTAGTGTAGCTCCTGTGGTCTAACTCCCACTACCAGATACCCATGGCTACGTTATACTTTAACTTAATCTCATAGAAACAGCTAACAGTTTCTACCTGTTTGTTCTTAGCTAAGCCTTAAGTCTCAGGAACCTCAGTACATTCCCATGGCACATTCCCAGAATTAGGGCCTACTTCTAATAGAGAAATCTTCAAGCCTTAGCATGACTACTACTACTTCACTATTTTATTTCTCCCAACCCCCCTTTGGTAACACTGTTACGGTCTTCTTGTCCTGAACCCTAAAGCTATCCGTGGCCCTGTCCACATGGGAGCAACCAGGATACTGAACTCATGGTGTCCAACACAACCTTGTCCTCAACAAACTGCCTTAGGCACACAGAACACGAGGAGAAAAGTTTGTGCTTTCTCTGTCTTGGGCTTCGATTTGCCTCCAGCTCACAGAGCTGTTTCTATAACTGAGGAGGGTACCACCCCAACTACATTCAAGCTAAATTCCTAGTTGGCAGGGCAAAGAAAAAAGTGACCCAGGAGTCACTCTACTGCGAATGAGCACTGAGTCCTGGCTTCCCACAAGTGTGTGTGGCATGTTCTTGTCAATATCCCTTAAAGTGTAAAATTGAAAAAAAAATAGCATCCACAAGCTAGAGTAAATAATGCCGACATAATTTTTATCTGTGCATTAGTGGGATTTATTTCCTCAGTTGCCAAGATATCTTGCAGAAGCATTTTTAGGTATTTACTACCCCACCGTTTCATGGAGAGGGTGCCCTATGCCACATGGAAGTGAAGTGACTTGCCAGAGACCACCACTAAGCCCAGACTGGGCTGTGGGCCACATGGACCAAGGAGCGCAGCCAGATGAGTGGTGCAGAGTTATTCACTGAAGGTTGGAGAAGTGTTTTGTCTGCTGCAATGCAGAGGAAAACGTTTGCTTATCCAAATGCCTTTTCCTTTGTAAGACACCAGGAGCATAGGCACAGCCCACTGAAGTATTAGAGTTATCTGTTCATTTAAGCAGTGCAACAGCATCAATATGTTTAGTCTGGTCATACCCAAAGACTGATATTTACCCAAGAGATCAATCAAATTGTCTTAATTTCAGGAATGACAGTGTGAAAACTTAATGTATAAATAAATGTATTTTTTCAAGCTTTCCAACCTTCTGATTTCATTGTTTCTTCCATTTTTGCTCTCCAAAAGAGCCATCTAATGTACCTGGTAGATGTAGAGGAAGCAGAGGGAAAGGAAAGCACTCACATACCTTTCTGCTTTTTCCCCACTTTACGCCATCACCAAGCATAATAGAAGCAAAGCAGGAAGGCATGGTTTGTTTTCCTCCTGCTTTTTGGTCCTTTGGATTTCTGACCCACTTGTCATTTCAGGGAAGCTCAACTGGGCATGAGGTTTTCTTTCCTAGTGTGGTTTTGTTGTGTGGCTTTCATGCAGCTACAGCAGTAGCAACAAAGAGCTATTTTTAGCCTAAAGCAGGCCAGGCAGTTCCAGAAGATGTCTTAATAGGAGCAACATTTGAGAATGAAACAAGCAAACAAAAGAGAAAACAAACTGAGAAGTGTAAACACAAATAATCTTTTACCAGAAGCACTTGTTAAATAGTAAATATGGGGAACTGCATCCTCTATCTCACAGGACGTGACCCTACCCCACAGCAAACAAACTAATGCAGAGTTTCACCAATATGCATTGCCTCCAGAACAATCGAAGTATCTTCTTTTAGCACCATGGACCTGGAGTGGGATTTTTAGAGAGGCCCAGTTCATCAGACTGCAGTATGCATTAGTTTCCCAGAAAAAGCATGCCTGGCCTAGAAGTTTAAATAGATATTAATCTCCTTCTTAGAGATCACTCTGCATTTATGTTTTGAATCAGAGTGTAGCTGGTACCCAAAGTGTGTTGCCCAACTTGCTGGGAGAATTCACACCCATGTTTGTAGTGAAATCCTGTGGTCAATGTGCAGCTCTCTGCAGTAGGCAGAAAAAAGGCAAGGATGTGTACTGTAGGAGAAAGATTCATATTTTGCTGCTAAAAGCAACAAATCTTGGTTTTCAGTCAATGATAATTCAGTAGGAGGCATAGGTATCTGTCAGCTCCTTTATCCTTGTTGGAGTTTGAAGACTGGTTACAACAATTCAACAGTCTGTAAATCTTTGTGGAAGATTAAATGCAGCAACATCCATCACAGACATGTACTTGCCACATGGACTCAAGGGCTGGTTTTTACTTTTTTTTTTTTAACTTCTAGTAGTAGTTGGTTATCTTTTCCATTAGGAGTTCCAGTAAGACATCTCACATTCTGACTCCTGTTAGAGTCATTCCACTGAAGCCAATTGCAGAACATGCGGAATGCCTGAGTGTTTGGGTAGATTGAATCCAGAAATCCAGGACAATCTGTGTCACCATAATCATATGTTAGACCATCAAGTATTTTAGTAGGACGCTTGTAGTGACAATATTTGCTATATATAGCCCACATTTGGTTGCTGCTAGTGTTGTGAGACAATTTCCTCAAAAAGCAGAAAGAATCAGTACTTTTTGCTTTGTCTCTCCAATTGACAAGTATGTCTCTTTGTCCCCATCTGACTTTTTTCCACAGCAGTGTGTATACATGCAAATTTTCAGATGAAGTGACATCAGAGTTTAGTGCATAAGAATTCAACCAAAGGCCTCAGTGTTATTATCTGTTCATGAATTTGCCCTGATGGGTTTTTCAGTTGCAAAAGTATAGACTTTTTTGCATAGCTTTTTGAATCCAGATTAACTTCTAAGTGTCCAGAACATGCGCACCTAATTCAAGCCCACACTTCTTGATGCACAGAGCAAGAAAATGACAGCATACATATGCACAGACCAAACTGCAGCTGTAGGATTTGTGTACAAGCCGTAGAGGTGAAAAGTTTTCAACCAACATAATAAAATATAGTTTTAGGACTAACTTGGGGATTTTGAGTTTTTTTTTAGCTGAATACATTCTATCTAAGAACAATGCATTTAATTATCTTTACCACATGCTTGTCAGGCAGCAATGACAGGTTACCAATTCTAGCCCTGCCTGAGCAAAATTAGGATACAAGTCTGCAAAGAACCTACAGCTAAGTGTGTGACTGTGATGGCAAGTCAGGTGCCACTTTGGAGAGCAGGGGCTGACTGCTACAGAGCTGGCAGCGAATTCATGCTGGCAGGTTGGTTCTCACTGTCCTTTATTTTCTCCTGTTGTCTTGAAATGACATTACACACACACTTCCTGATTGCTAGTCAGAGACTTAACCATACCACTGTTTTGGTGACAGATGTTCCTGTTTAAGGAAATGCAATACACTTAATTGTGTAAGTCATTGTAATCTCAATAGCAGAGCGTGTTGCTGTGTAGAATCACAACATGATGGTTTACATTGTAAGAGACTTAAAGCGTCTTGTTTCAACCACACAACCATGGGCAGGAACACCTTTTACTAGACCATGTTCCTGAACTGTAGTACTAAAGTCTCTTAAAATCCAGATTTACATGTTTACCTTATATCACAGACAGAAAAATCAGTTTCTCTAATATCTGAGGGGGCCTCAATAGGCCACGATCACATCTGGAAAATTCCCAAGGGGCTACAAAGGAAGCAGCATCCTGACCTGATGTGAAACTTCAAATCAGGCACTGGCCAGGCTGCAGAGATGCCATAAGAAGTGGTGAATGTTCCATCCTTGGAAACATTCAAGGTCAGGCTGGACACAGCACTGAACAAGCAGATGAAGTGGAGGGTGTCCCTGTGCAAGGGGGTTGGAATGAGGTGGCCCTTAAAGGTCCATTCCAATCCAAACCATTCTGATATTCTGTAAGCCTGTCTTCACAGCAGCCAGACTGAGAGTCCAAGTCCACCTGAGTCGAACAGCAGCCCAAGCAAGCCTCTCATGAGTAACCTGTCAAGTTGCCAAAGTCGTGCAATAGGCCAGGAACCCTTTCCGCTGGACTCTGCCAGAACAATAGTCTTCCAGCTGCTAGAGTCTGTGGTGGAATACTGCTCAAACTTGGCAGAAGAGATAATAGCAGAGAAGCATCAAGGATTTCCTCTCACTCTTTGCAGATGAGGTACTGCATGGCTGATTAGTCACAGGAAAATGCACCATCTGTTATGCCAATGTAAGATAACAGTACTCCACCTTCAGGGCAGACCAGCTTCATAAACAACGCCGTATCCAAACCTTCCTTCAAATGGACTCTTTTGGCCACAGGGACATGTGATGGGAGCTGCTGTTTCTCATTAAACACTCGGTAGGCTAAATGCAAAGACCAGTTTCTTATCAGACATCAAAGGATTCAAGCATAATACACAATTTAAGCCCACAGAGAGGGAATAGACTGATTTCTAACATGTCACACTGTTGCTACAGGTATGAAAATCCTATAGATGCCAGTGACACAGAAAAAGTCTTCACCAAGGAGAAGATTAGCAGGGAATGGGAACAAAGAAGTGTGTGAATACAATGAGTAATGCACCTTGCAATGCAGAGAATAATCCAAATTATTCACTCGTTAAGGGGAGAGGAACCAGCTTTCTGCTTTTCAACATCAGATTGATGCTTTCTAGCAAAATAAAACCCAAACTACCTCTGTATGTTTACATATAGGCACCCAAACAAGGCTGCTGATAGAGTATGATACACCTAAGTTTGGGAAAACAATCTTGTAGCTTTCTGATAGCAAATTATATTTGCATAGTGAGGTGTACTGGCAGGCAAGCTCAAGATGAGTGGGTGTAGGCAGGTAGTATGTTTCAGCAGTAACTTAGAAAGCTGTTGCCCTAGCACATTTGAGAAGTTTATGTTATTTAAATCTTGGGGTACTTCTTAACATTTTTTTAAAGTTTTCTTAAGATTTCTGGCATCTTCCTGCTAACAAGAAAGAAGATGTCATCTCCATGTGGATAACGGCAAACTCATAATCATTGCACAGGGAGAGATGAACAGACCAGAATCTGCACTTAAATGGAGATGCCCTGTATTTTTTCTGGTATGTGCCTAAACCCAGAACTCCAGACAAAGAGTCCACAATATCTGAAAGCAAAGATGTACATTGCAGTCCAGTTTTCTCTATTGGCCTTTATCTCTTGACCTAAAGCCTGAGATCAGTACACGCTCTCTATTATTACGAACATTATTTGAGCCCAAATGTTTTACTGCTTAGATATCTTAAGAATAAACTCTGCTTTTCCACATAGCATTTGAAAGAATAAAAACAAAAATAAAAATTACTGGCAGTTTCAGATTTGGCTGTGTTGCAGATGTAGGAAGAAGGGCTGTCCTACGCAAAGGTGTACCAATTTAGCTAAATTTGTAACCCTGGTATTTATATATTTTCGTGTCAACTCACAGGAGTTTAGCTTCCCTCCCTTATTTTGCTGAAGTAGATTTTAGCTTCTAACAAAGCTACGCAAGATTTTCCCCAGTAAATTTTCATGTGTTTTCAATTTGCATTAGTTTTCTTCATTCTTGTACAAACATGTTGAACTGCACACTCTCTTCAGGTAACATTCATATTCAGTGGGATTCTATTTTAGTACTCAGAGCTAGTCATTCCTGTTCCATCACTTTTCTTGCTTTTGAATTTTGTTTTAAAAAGCATATTCAGTTTTTGGAGGTTGATCAGAAGGTGAGCAGACCCTGTGCCAAAAGGCAGCCAACTAATTTTGATGTAGTCGTGAAATTTTAAAGCAAAGGGCATGAATCTTGTATCCGCTGCAAGGTTGTACTTTGATGGTGTCTCACTTGATTGGATTTGTTCATGTTGCAACCTTAAGCTGGAGTCCAGCAGCATTCATGAGTTAGATAAATCCTTCTGATCATGTAATCCATCAGTGTATTCCCGGACCTTTTCATCCTAAAGGAAAAACACTAACTTCTAAGTGCATTTTAGTCTGATCTCTAAGGATGAGCAGTCAAGCATCCTTACTGAGCTATTTAGAACCATGCTACAAGACCTACACTAAAAATCACTGCTAGACATGCAGGAAAATGGTAGGAGCAGTGGTTGGACTGTGGCCAGAGGCTAACTGTGCTAATCAGGATGTAGAAAAATTTTGGACATGGTGTGAGGGAACTGTTGGACTTGTAGATGCCCTATCCCTGGAAACGTTCAATGTCAGGTTGGATGCGGCCCTGAGCACCCTGATCTAGCTGAGAATGCTCTTGCTCATTGCAGGGTGGCCAGACTAGTTGGGCTTTAAAGGCCCCTTCCAACCCAAATTATTGTATGATTCCGCAAGAAATAGCAGTGTGAGACAATGACAGGTGGTGCCACAGAGGGTGGATGAACAGATATCATAGGCAGCTGAGAGGTTGTTGTGTGAGACATGGCCAAACTCCACAGATAACTGGGGGGAGCACTAAAGACCTTTAGGGAAAGACAGCCTTGTAATGCTCCCAAACCCATCTATCAGGTGTATCACATCAGACAGGTAACAAAATCGGAAATACCAAATTTGGTGTCTGGCAGGAAAAAGTAATTTGAAGTTGTTGATTTGTGAGGAAACTGAGGTGGACATAAGAAGGTATAGACATGATGAAATGAAAGGTTGAGATGTGAAAAGGGATAATAAGGTCTGCCAATGATCTAAGTGGGGCTATCTGGGATTAGCTGGCAGTCTGCCCTGCTCTTGGGCATAGCAGCTGGAGCAAGAGAGTGAAAAAGCCTACAGCTTCACTGCCACCATTTGAATGGTGCCTGGTTGTGACCTCAGGAGAACAGGATAAGAACAGTCCACCCCTATATCCAGAGGAACCAAATGGAGCATCCTTGTAACACCATGTGGACGCCCCTTTGAGGTCAGGTAGCTTTGGGGGTTGAGCACTGTTGCCTAACCAAACTCCCAGTCCCGAAGTCCCAGTCCTTGCTGCTCTCAGGTGCTGCTCTAGGGAAGGGCCAAAAGATGCATGCTTGTGCCATCTCACCATATTTGCATCCCAATCCAGTTCCAGTGCCTGTCATCTCATGGCTACAAGTCCAAGCTATCAGTCATTTGCAGTAGTCATTTGCTACAAAAAGTCCTTGTCCAGTTTGCATAAAACTTCGAAGGACCAGGAGAAGCTTTGGAAAACCTCACCTGCCAACATTAGGGCGGAAACAGATGTCAGGTGTATCAGCCAGTGTCTAGAACTTTTATTTTTCTCTGGTATAGGAGTAATTTTAAAAGCCCTTTAGCAAGGAAATCAGTTCCCACTAACTGAAAATTATTTGTCTTTATATCAACTGAGAACTTGATCACCTCCTGTCCACTTTACTTCTTTCCTCCATGGAAACTTCCCCCTCTGTGCTCATCTGCTTACTCATGACTCCACTGCAGAGTTCAAAGGCTACTGTGATACCTCTAAGCAGTGAGGTTTGCACCAGAACAAATGCCAAGATAAAGTTCTCTATTTCTCTGTGTCCAGCCTAGCTACAGTGCCTGAAGTTTAAAATTAATTTGAAGTTTGTAGGACAGCTTTCTGTCCTAATCTACTTTCTAGTAGATTATGAAGAAGGGATGATATTTTTGAGTTTAATTGCACAGTCATTTGTCATTTTTTAAAGTCCAACAGCATCCGTGTGCAGTAGCTGAGAAGTAGGTGCAAAAGTCATAATAGTGGGTCAGGAATCTGGCAGTTGAGTAATCTTACATCAAAGAGGTCATGTAGTTCGTTGGGAAAATATGGCATTAAACTCACAAGAACATTCAGGGTAGCTGCTGCATTTTACAGGTTTTGATATTAACCTGCTCATCCTTCTGGCAAAGCAGATTTTCCATTAGTCATGAGGAATGGAGCTCCAGAAAGGCTGCTTGCAAAGTCTGGGGATTTAACAACTAGAAATGTAGCTGGAACAATAACTTCTTTAGAGGGTACTGTTTGAGAATAGCCTCATTCTGTCAGTGAGTGCTGATGATAAGACAGCAGAAAAGTCAGTCTCAGTGCTTTCCTCCTGCTTCAAAGAATTATCTGAGTGATGGTTCAACCAGCATTGACTTTTCTTTTTTTTTTTAAAGAGATATCACAATGGAAGGAGGAAGCCTGAAGAGGAGTTCCTACAGACCACTGCAGATTTACTGTCCATTGCATTGCTGTGTGCAGCTCTGATATGTAGATTTGGGAAGGTTGTATTCCCAATCTTGCCCTGTATTAGTGCAAGCCAGCTGCACAACCTCTCTGACTCCACAGTCAATCTTGCTCAGATTTAGGGCCAGGGCCATGGGTATTCCCTGGATGAGCAGAGCAATATATGGCTGACACCGTGCCGAAGTCCAAAGGCTAGCTCCACCGCCCCGGCACCAGTACCAGGGAGGGACACTTCTCCCAAGCAGGCAATGGGAGCAGGGGCTTGTGGATGAGCTGCAGCACACAGATTGGGATAGGTGCAGGCCGGGGGCAAGAACAAGGAGGAGGCTCACTGCATGACTGATAAAATTACATCATCCCATTGTGAGATGCTCCAGCCAAGGGGAGGAGCCAAGCATTCCTAGCTGGATAAAAAACCTGAGATTTAGAACACTGGAGCAGCCAGTTTTCCACTGGGTTCCCAGGGGAGGACCAAGACCCATCTACACCACCACTAGATCTTCAGAGGAAAACTATGCCCTTCTACAGGATCGTTACTTCAACACAACCACATCTGTCACTCCAGGAGGACTGCAGCCACGATTTAATTGGACTGCTACCAAACACTGTGACCAACGAGGTGTCAGGTTGTATTCTGACTCTGTCAGTGTTTTTTTGGTACTATGGCATTTTTATTTTAATTTTCCTACTAAAGAACTGTTATTCCTATCCCCATATCTTTGCCTGAGAGCCCCTTGATTTCAAAATTATAATAATTCACAGGGAGGGGGTATACGTCTTCAAGGGAGGCTCCTGCCTTCCTTAGCAGACACCTGTCTTTCAAACTAGGACATCAGTTTAAATCTATTAATCCTCATCCTACATTTACATGCCCTTAACTCTCTCTCCATCTCTATTGTAAGTCCCTTAGGTACTAGAAAGTGCTCTAGGGTCTCTCTGGAATCTTTTCTTCTCCAGAATGAACAATCCCAACTGTCTCAGTGTGTCTTCATAGGAGAGGTGCTCCAGCCCTTTGAGCATCTTCATGGCCTCCTCCTCTGTACCTGTTCCAGCAGGTCCATGTCTTTCCATGAATGAAATCTTTAAAAAACCAACAACAAACAACCCTGGGGTATTTATACCCTCATTTGTATAGAGGTGGCAAACCACCACCAGTCAAGTCAAAGTGTTGGCAGAGCAAGAGCTGCCATCACACCTACAGAGCACTTGGGATGGCAGCCAACAACCACCCGTTGCCCTGCGGAGGTGACTAATGCAATCTAAGTATGAAGAAGAGGGTAAATTATAAAGTCTTGACAGATCAATTTAACTATCAACCAACAGAAAAAGAAAAGATGTATTTCATAAGAGGCGCAAGGTTTGACTTGAAGCAGAAAAGACTTTTCTCCTCTAGAAGCAGCTTCAAATAGAAGGCCTCTTGTCCTGGTTTAGGGCAAATTTGGGAGGAAATCTCAGAATGGGGTTCCTCTGAAAAGCAAATCCAAACAGCCCCTCCCCCCAGCCGGTCCAGGGAAAGAACTCCCTCAGAGAAGAGTGGAAAAAACCCTATTTATTTAACAAACAAAATGCCCACAAGCATCAAGAATGAATAATAATAATAATAATAACAATAATAATAATATGAAACAATAAAACCTCTCGCTGCTCCAAAGAGAGATGGCAAAACTGAGAGTCCGTGCCAGGAGTCTGTTTATCAGTCCCAGTCGCTTCAGTGCTAGAAAATGTCGAGTCCCAGCCCGGTGGGCCACGGGTGCAAGATCCTGGTGCTCCTCTGGGTTTTTTCAGTCCAGAGCAGATTTAAACAGTCCCAAAGAGAAAAAAAAAACAAACAAAAAACCAAAAAATAAAAACAAAAACAGTCCAGGAAAGCTTCTTTGCCTCAGCTAGCTAGACTAACAAAGGGAAAAAAAACTCTCTCTGGCTGCCCTCCGTGCATCCGACAAAGGAAAAAAAAACAACCACACAGTCCCAAGGATGAGAGCAGATTCAGAGGAGTGAGTTTGTTTCTCAAAACAAACTGCGCGCTTCTTCTTTCCCTGCTCACTCTCAGAACCAGTCTTAAAGGTACAGAACACAGAACAGACGATGTGGGGATACAGGCATCATAGTCACCCTAGGACACCTCTCTAGGCTTTTTGTGATGCATTTGATTCTACTATGACTGGCCAAGCTGAGCATTTAAAGAGGAGGATACACCTTTGAGATTTCCAGGGGTGCTTCCAAAGTGTAAACAGACCTGCGTTATCCACAGTCATCTCATTGACTTAAGAGGGTTGTTTACAATGTTTGGAAGGAGAGAAGAAAACAAAAAGAAACTGTCTACACTGAAATTTGGTTCTTCAGTTGAAAAAATGCTTCCTGTGTGAAATACATAGTGATTATATACTGTCCCTGTCACTTCTTGCTGATGAGTGTTGGGTACAAGACGGAGGAGGAAGGCAGGAGAGGAACCCGCAGTTTTCATCCCCACCTTGTGCCCTGCTACATTTAATACAAGACAAGCAGCATCAAGTAGCACAGAGTTGGATTTTTGTCAGGTATACTCCTCCCTTGAATTAACTTCTAAGATTTAGAATACCTGGAAGAATTTTTAATATTTAGGGAAAGTGTTTAGTTTTCTGTAATTGTTATATACATGGTTCCTTTTTCCATTCTCAAAATGATCACATTCAGTACTACAAGTATCATGGTGCTACACATTTATATTTCACAAGTAGGCACAATGCATTCTAGGATCAACCAGTGTTGTGCCCCTGAAGGGGCAGATGTGCAACTTGGCCTAGAGGACCTATAACCCTGTACATGCATAGATATGCCTCAAGGGTGTGTAGCATCTCTCATGATAACTTATCTGCCTTTGAGACACTTAACACCCACAACCCAACAGTCTGTGCAGAGAGCAGCTTCTGAACATTTGTTCTTACAACAATTTCAGAATAAATACAAAAATCTGATACTTAGCACTTTATAATACCTCAAGGTTTTAAAAGGAAGTGTCTTCTTTCAGTCATTACAATCATATTTTTCTGTGAATCTTCCAGAGACCTGGCATGAAAAGGTATCTTATGGCAGTAGTAAGCAGAGATAGTAAATTTGGTAGAAGACTTGAGATGATCAGATCAAGGGATCAACAAAAACCCTACAGCTACCAAAGAGATAATAATAATTTACACAGCTATTGTAATCTGCCACCAGAAAAACAGGGTCCAGTCAAGATATGAATCTAGATTTTAAGCCTTAAAAATCCTGAAAGTCTTTGGTAGTTCCTGATTGGGAGAAGAAAGCCAGGGCCTTGGAAGGACTGAAAGCAAATAGCTGGTCAAAGCGACAGTGGTGTTTCTGGGCAATATCAATGGGAGTAAAGAGTTAAGTGGTTCTAAGTGGTTCATTTTTGTCCTAAAGTGGAATGAATGTGAATGCCAAAAAAATAAAATAAAATAAAATAAAATAAAATAAAATAAAATAAAATAAAATAAAATAAAATAAAATAAAATAAAATAAAATAAAATAAAATAAAATAAAATAAAATAAAATAAAATAAAATAAAATAAAATAAAATAAAATAAAATAAAATAAAATAATAAAAAAGAGAGAGAGAAAAAGAATAAAAATAATGGTTAATACACAATGTTCCCTCAGAGTGTCTTCTTATGCCCACAGCCATAGCTTCCCAAAAACTCAATCTACACAGCTCCTCCAGAATAAAGGAATTTGTGAGTGATGAATACAAAGAATATGGATTCCTGGGTTGTTGCATGCTACCCAATCTAAGTACTGACCAGATTTATTCACCCGCTATTTAGAGGTTCTGATTATGCATGAAAGAAGGGTAAAAGAACATGCAGGGAATGAGGGAGAAAATGCAAAGCATTAACACTTAAGGAGACCAGTGGAATAGAAGAAGATATTCTAGTTACTCAGCTCCAGTCCTTTTGTCTGTTCCACCCCATTGAAGAGCAAAAGTGAGCTTTTATAGTTAGTTGGAAGAGCTTTACATTTAGACAGGCAACAGGAATACCCTGGACTTCAGGCAGCTCACCTGCACCCAAAAATCTCCAGCTGTTCTACAAGATCTCTTAAGAGCACCATGTCAGTGACAAACATGTGGCTTACTAAAATGCGGAGAAGATGAGGAAGGAAATGTACCACACCATCCAAGCTGCTTCAGCATTGGTGCTACAGGTAGCATAACTCCTGCCACTGGGATGTATCCTCAGCACTGTATTTGCACCGCTGATTAATTTCGGAAGACAAGATGAGCCAGGTCAGAGAGACCTCCATCAGCCCAATACCTCAACTGCAAACTGCAACTGCTTATCAAATGAGATATTTCTACCATCCACCTTCTTTGTAATCATGCCTCTATGGGATACCCATCACCTTCTGATGTCATGAGGGATGCAAGGTGGGAAAAACAGAAAGACAGAAAGACAGAAAGACAGAAAGACAGAAAGACAGAAAGACAGAAAGACAGAAAGAACAGACAGACAGAAAGACCGACAAGGAAGGAAGGCAGGAAGGAAGGCAGGAAGGAAGGCAGGAAGGAAGGCAGGAAGGCAGGAAGGCAGGAAGGCAGGAAGGCAGGAAGGTTGGTTCATGGATAGTTTCCTGCTAGCAAACAGAAAATGAGTAGTGCTAGCATGATTACCCATTAAATTTGTGAAAGAAAAAAATATTGTCATCATACAACACCGAACTGTTGGAGGAGGGTAATCAGCATTGCAGCTGTATTATTTTATTTCCAGGAATGTGTCATCCTTTTCTTAGAACCATTTTCACTTGGAAGGAAGAGGAAGGCTCTACCCCTGCACTTAATGACTGTCAATGCAGCGTGAAATACTGAGCATGAGGAAACTCTTGAGTTATGTCTACTGCTATGGTAGGAATTCCAGATATGTTTTTGCTATAAAGTCACACTAGCATTCAGCAATAAGACCTGCCAGTCATGGTGTGTGTTTCTGCACCTCTCCAGAACTCTTAGCAGGCACCACTGCTTACAGGTAGCAACAGCCCTGCATTAACTTTTGAGGAGGAAGTAAAGAATTTAATTTCTATCAGTGGTGAAAAATGAGGCCAAGGCATGGATTTGGATTTGGAGTGCTGCCATGTCTGCTTCTCTTCAGACTTTCCAAGTATATATTTATTGACACACCTGACAAAAGAATGTTATTTGCAAGATTAAAACTTAGATTTTATTAAAAATGCAGGGATTTGAATTTCTCTTCACAAAATTAGGTATTGAAGGACTCAAATTTCAGTGGTTTCAGAAGAAAAAAGCTGTAGCCCAGGATGGTAGAGGCTTTTTAATGCCTACCAGCAGATAATCTTTGTTAACATCCATCTTAACAAAACTGGAATCTGAATCATAGCAAAGGTTTTCTTTTCTTCATAAACTGAGACTATTTAGAAAGTGAGGTGTTTGTAATTCTTCGGTGTATTTTGGTACATTTTTGGTGTATACCAATGTATTTTAATTTAGATATCTCAAATACTGGGAAATGTGTTTTGGAGAAAGCTCAGTTGTTAATGTAATATTTGTTTGCACTGTTCATGTAAGTTGAATGATAAAAGCAGATATGGACTGTAAGGTACATTGTTAAAGGCTTAAAGAAACCCTCTATTTTTGTTTTGAAGTCCGTGAAGCTACCCTTCTGGTTTTTATTCTATTATTGGGCCAAATATTATTTATTATTGGGCCAAATATTTATTATTCTTTTATTTTATTATTGGGCAAATTATTTACTTGCATAAAATGCAGTATGAATGATAAAGTGGTAAGATTTCTCTTTCTGCAACATATACTTGGTTTATTCTTAAATATTTGCCCTGCCATGTCTCAACAGTTATTGCAGCTGTCAGTATTATTCCCATCCTACAAGTGTGGGAGAAAAAGCCCTGAACGCAAAGAGATGCAAGAGCTTGCTCAATGTCATCCTATACGTGTAGCAGACAAATTCCCCTGCCCCAAGCAAGTCTCAGAGCCACCAGAACATAAAAAATATCACTAAACATTTAATTTGTTGTTCCTGAAACACACAGATTTGGGAAAGAATTTATCTTTAATGATTTCTTTTCGTTAAAGGTTTGAACTTGAAGGCACTCAGAAAGCAATTATTAAGCTATTTTGGTGAAGTGATTTGTGGATTCAAAGAACACTGAGCACAGCATGGAAACCAAGACCCACCTGTCAAAGGAAAATCAAGTAAAGAGGAGTTCAAACTAAGCCCATGTCTTAATTCTTATTACTTATAGATATGCAAATACATTTTTGTAGGCAACAAAGGTATTGCTATAAACATGTGCTCAAATGACATCCACTGGATGACATCCAGAGGACTGTTTTCTACCTCATCCTTTTTTCCTTCCCTACCCCCCCTGACAGGGATTCAACCTAAATGGGTCATGAATTGACTGCCTTTGATGTGAATGGTAAACATTTCATCTCCTGCTCTACAAAGTCTGCTGGTTAATATTTATAGGGATTGAGGAGTATTTAGTTATTTGAGAAGGAACATATACTTATTCCCACAGAAAGGGAATGGCAGGGAAGAGATTGTCAAGACTTACGAAGACATCAGATTTTGAAGAGTCTTGTGAAGACATCAGATGGTGAAGGAGCTAGTTATTTACAAAAGGAATTGAGTTGTTTGAATGAACACATTTAATGAAAGTTTAATATTGTCTTATATTGTGCATCTTAAATTCCAGGCTCCTGAAAGAAGGTGATTTCATGTAAATCTCCACTTTCCTTGTTCATTCAACCTTCTTGTTAAAAACATTAGGCTAACAGCCACAAGGAAAAGTAGAGTGCTTTCAGATGGAGTCCTTCAAAACTCTTGGTTTGTGCAAGCTTCTTGATTTTGGAAGGTTTTGCTTCATCTTCAGAAGAGCTGATACAGGGCTTCAGTGGAAGCTCTGACTGACATGAGAAATCATAAGGCTCATCAGAGATCTGGGATTTTTTTCTCGAAAAAGGCAACGAATGTAGCTTGCAGACAGACAATGTAATTGTTAGGACTCCTTAGTCTGGCAGAGAGCAGAGGTCAGGCACGAGCAAGTCTACTTTCCCTGAAGGAGGAAAGCTCTAGGCTTTGCATTTTTCATGTCACCCTGAGCCCTTTTCAACTCCATGACATGGATATCAACATATTCCTTAAATTTCTCATCTGCTGTATGTTGGGGGTTTTGGTATTGCTCTTCACCTTTCCATTTTACCACACTGTTCATACATGGGTTATTTCCTGCTGAAGAGAAGATTATTATTTCATCTGATACCCCACCTGACACATTTTTACTGTTTAATGCCCCATCATATCCTGGAGTATTGGAGTAATTTGTGCTACAGCAGCTTAGAATATCTTCGTATGTTTTCCGCAGCCAAATTACTGTTTCCCTTTCTCATCACCTTTGGTCTCAGTCCTCAGCTGTGCAGATGGGGATGAGGAAGAACTGTATAATTAAACACTAAAATGACAGCCTATATCTTTTTTCACTTGGTGAGGTGTGCCACGGGCATATGTATGAGAGCACAGAATGTTCTCAGCAGCAGCTGCTGAGTACAGTGCTGAGCCTATCAGTACTACAAACTGGCTTGAAAGATATTGGTAAACATTGAAATGATAGTAAAAGCAACTCAAGGTGTGTGAAGATAAAAGTAATCCAACTGATGTGTTTAGTTCAATTCCCTGCTTTTCTGGCAGGTCCAGGTGCCTACTTCCAAGTATTTTGTGGCTTTAGGCCAGCATGCCCATAATCTACCTGCCGTCCAGGGCAGTCAAGTTCATTAATTGAGAGGTATAAGAAGATCAGGATCCATTAGGGAATATATGGAGGTTGAACCTTGTTTTCTTCAAAACTTGTGGTGTGCCTTATATCCAAGCTAGAGTATAAGGTGGGAAAAGTGGGGTTGTAGGTACAGGATTGTGCGTTATTTCAAGAGACAAGTTGTCATATCAGTCTCTTCTCTAAATAAATGGTCTGGATAGGCACCTGGTTAGAAGTGGGAACTTCCTGAATTCCCACATGAATCAAAATCTCACTCTGAGCCAGTAGCTAATAGCTACTATAGATAGTAGCTCAGGATAGGAATGAAGAACTAGAAGCTTCTCAGGTAGTGTAGGCCCAGTTACCAGTTACAGAACGTCCATCACCAATGAGCCTCAATCCTTTGGAGGGACTAAGTGGATTTCTGATAGTAACTCTGTAATGCCTAAAAGGTCTGAAAGAATTTTAAATCACAATTTAAAGATAAATCTTTTGTTCTCTAGGAGCTGAAAGCAGGTTACACAATGCAGTTGGCAATAACTCTACAAGGCAGAAGTTCTGATTTCATCTGCAGAGAGCCCTCATTCAGCAAACATACCTATTTTGTCACAATTTCATTTTAGTTTTTGAATGCTGTTGACTTGCAGAGCTGCCAAAACTGCTTAAATCTCCAATTACAGTTAATAAGGAATAACGAGACAAACAGATGGGTACATAGTGCAGGTGGATGGTTCCTCTGTTATAATGCAGCTTTAAGTGAGAGCAAAATGCAGAGTGGGGCTATTTATGCTGCCCATGGGAGGAGAGGAATATTTACCTTTAGATCTCCATGCATGCAACACTGGAAGTTTGCAAAAAGGTGGTTCTTTTCTTTATAAATGCATAAAATGCCCCCAAGACCTCAAAAGAGCTTTGCTACTTGGAAATTTGAAGTATTGATTATTTATGGGCATTTTGAACAAAACAGAAATAATATATATTGTAATCTAAGTATATGATGCTATATATAATATGTTTATAATAAAACATATATATATGGTTATAATAAAACATTATATCATATATAATGAAGTTACATTGTATATTATATATATAATGTATATATATAAAATATTTTTTAAAGGCCCTGATGTCCCTTGCTTGGAAATGTCTGGAATCTCCCCAGCTGAAGCAGAATTTCTGCTGCTCCTCCATATGGACTGTTTGAAATGTTTTCCTCAGTTACTCTTTGAGAACATAATATGCTTTGGCATGAAGCTTCTCATGGCCTTCAGAGTAAGCCTCTCTCTCTCTGTTACTTAATTAGTTAGTACTTTTTAAATTTTGAAATTCAGGGTCTCCTTAGGTTTGCCTTAACTCCCTCCTAGTTTATTTTGAGGAGCCTTAAGATAGAATGGAAATGGTTATGGCACTTTAACCCCAAATTTCCAGAATCAGAAGGCTTTGTACCATAGTAGGGATATACAGAGGAGAAGCTAATAAATAAATAAATAAACTTTGGCTGTGAAACCTTTCCCAGTTGCCTACATACCTCCTAAAGCTCAGGGAAAAGCAGTTATATTCTTCATGAGAAGTTCCAGGTAGAAGGAACTGACAATATTAGGTGTTGAAAGGCACTCTCCATTTCAGCCCAAACTCTTCCCTTTGAATATTAAGTATCAATTCTCCAAGGAAAATAAATTCACCCTATCAAATTCCTTTCATCAGGCCACTCAGTGGAAAGTTGCCTTCTCAACCACACCCTGCTCCACTCTGTTTTTTCCAAAGTGTCTCCCCAAAAGGGCATCCTCACCACTCACTCTACTCTCCTCTCTGAAAAGCTCCCAGGAGGACTGGGTGATCTTCCCTCTGTTGTTAGTTGTTCACCCCATCTGGAAGAGAAGCAATTATCCTCAACTAGGCCAAACACAGTGGATCTTCCTGGGCCAGCTGTGATGGCTCTTATCAGCCAACATTGCATGACTTCCCAGCTGTAAGGTGATCTCTGCTCAGAAAGGGGGACAATGTGGACTTTGAACAACAGACATGAGGATAAAAGGACTGATCCTCAAGCAGTCATGTAAAAAACAGGAAGTCTCATTAGTACATCTCATCTCTAAGAATAATACAGTGCAATTGAAAGTCAGACAGGAAACTGTGCTGATGTTGTTTCTATGTAGTCTTCTTCCAGCTACAGGTAGAAAATATATTATCTCATCTTTATCAGTGTCATTGCCCTTGTGGCAGCACTGCTGTCTGTTCTTAATTGCATGTTTCTGGTTTGTTGAATGGATATTGTTTTATACATTTGCCTTTTTTGGTTTCCATAATTAATTTGTTGTCACAGGCTGGATTGATTAGGGACAATTTTTGAATGTTTGGCACTTAGCTTTGACTCAGCAAGTTGTCTGAAAATATTCACTACCTGAGTAATCCCTCTGTGTTCGACCTAACATGGCTAGAGTGGAACAAAAATTTCATGACCTTATTGATACTAAGGACATGCTTTTTCTAGTCAGTATTGATTAGCCTATCCTGGAAATCAGAGAATGACATGAATATGAATATTTCCTTCCTCCTATATAGATTAATGCAGAGATTTTTAGAAGCAGTTGGAGATTTTTCTGGCAGAACATGAAGCAGTGTAAAGGCATGGATTTATTTTTCTTCTAATTACAGAGTAAGACACCAGACTCTGGAATACCATTTCCTTTGAAATCAAAAGACTGACATAATGAATTTCCAAAAAATGTAATCTGCTAGCAATGCCAGAGCAGAAACCTCAAGTTGTTTATACCAACATTATTTGTTTTGCTCTGCAGTTCACTTTCATAAAGTCTATACTTATTGATTGTGTGTGATTTGTTGAATGGGAACATTTTATAATTCCATACCAGACAAGCATCTCCCTCATAAATGTATTTATAAAGTACTTTTATATGCAAATACTTATTTCTGCAGACAACAGCAAGAAAATGCCACAGAACTTCATCGCCTGCAGAGCTGGTTTGTAAGAGTAGTTCCCAGGCTGGAAGATGCCAAGATTAAATGAGAGTCATGCAAGGAGACATGACTGAGTGGTGGGCTTCACAGTGCTGGATTAGTGGTTGGACAAAATGATGGTCTTTTCCAGCCTAAATGATTCTATAATTCACACAATCAATGTAGGAGAACATAATGCAGGTGACCTCACCCCTGATAAGTAACAGCTATGCAAATTACCCAATTCAGCCTCGCCCCGATGAGTCACAGCTATAGCTAATAAGGATGAGTGAGATAAAAGAGGGGGTGAGCTGGTAAGAGGAAGATCATTGTGGAGGAGGAAGTTTGAGGAGTGTGAAGGAGAAAATCATGAAGTGGGGTCCTGGGGAGAGAGAATGACTGCTGTGAGGTCAGTCTGGGTCTGAAGTTACAGCCTGTTGTCACAACCAGTTATAGTCTAGCTAGGTAAAAGCCTGCATTCAGAGTCTGTGAACCAATAAATGCAGTCACAGTTTGGCAGGAAACAACCAGCAGTCAGAAGCTGCAAGGGAAACCTACAGGAGGAGCTTGCTGCAACTAGAGACAATGAATAGTTGGAATTAAGATGGCTAAGCTATGAAAAGAAATAAACCAGGACTCTTTTTATGGTGTGTTTAACAAGAAGTCTGTGCCTTGGCTCATTTTTACCCTCTAATAAGAGGGCTGCTGCAAAAAATCAGGATTTATTAATGACTGAATAATGCCCTGGACACTTTTTTCTTTGGCACTGGCCTTGTGTACTGTTCTTGTTGATCTCTTATTATTGTGGTGTCCTCACCACTGCCAACAGTGAAGAGCAGGTGGGTGGATTCAGCACTGATTTATTGATGCTAAAGTTTTGTTCTGGGAATTTCAGACACACTGGCACCTTTCTATTGACCACACTTCAAAAAAAGACCCAGGAACCAAAGACAAATATCTTCTGAGTTGTTTGAAGCAGATTTTCCCACTTCCTCAAATCTATCATTATAAGACCCTATTTTCCTTAGTGCAGCTGTAACTGCCTTGACTGTTAAATTGATGTTTTTTGTGCTTCCCTTTGCTGTTACACTACAACACACTCTAAGTGTAATAATTTTTCTGGAGTTTCTTCCTTTTTTTATGCTCTGGAGATAAGCAAGACAGCTCACAGGACTTACTATTTGTATTATTTTTCAGTTCTAGTTTATTTATGATTGCACATTTTCAGTGTTATCAAGGTGCAGAAGTACCACTAGCCTATGACATTTTGCATGCTTTTTCTAACCCTTACCATTTTTTGCTAAGGAGTATTCATAGAGCAGTGATCAGTTAGATATTCTGGATAACCAATTCATTAATGGTGATGCACTTGGTTTCTCTCTGTTTGTTAGGAATAGTTATTTTTGGAAATGAGACAGAGAAGATGTATTGTAATTTCTGGTGTCTTCATTTTAATGGACACAGCTATGTGATATCTTTGTCAGCACAGTGGAAAAGAGAAAATTAATTAAGATTTCTGTGTTTGACGTTTGTTATTTGAATGGTACCAAAACAAAATGTAACTTGTTTTCATTTTCAAAATGTATAAAAAGTAAAATATGCCAGCTGGTCAGTGACTGACTCTTTTTGTCTATATTGCATGAGACAGTTCTTCTCTTGTGTAGCTGCCTGGCCTTGTATTTGGAAGCAGCATGTCTCTATTGCTCAGGGACAAGACCAGAGGTGTGGGAGTTGATACTGCTTTACATGTGAAGAGTCACTTTTGGATAGAAAGAGTTCATCCTCATTGTGCTGGAGTCAGTGAATGGTGAATCCTTAATTTAAAAGCATAAGTAGTAGCAGAAATGCCTGACAAGTCAGTTGCAGTATGTCAAGTGACACCTGAGCTCACACTACATGTGTTTTTGGTGACAAAATAACTACTTTGCCAAAACTATGCTCACAGCACTGTGTCAACTTTATCCACATATTTTTTCCCCATTTTTGATCATTTATCTGTTCTACTTATGTGCTATTTTCTGTCTGATATCCAGGTTATCATTTGGAAAGGAGACTCCCATGCTGATCAGCATTCAGCACCATTGTTCGACTGTGAGACCCAGTTTGACCTGTGAATTCTGTGTGCATCTAGACATACACATGACCTTGAAGCCAGATGGGAATAGGACATTATTAATTCAGCCAGGGAGGATATGTATATTCTCAATTAATTAATGTACATTTCTGGCTTCCCTCAAAACAACTTAAGACAGTAGAGAGCTGAAGTGTCGAAGAAATTTATTGCAGATGTGAATTTTCCTGTGATGAGTGCTTCATAATGTCTCACTGCTAAGATCAAAGCTCCACTGCAGTCCAATGCCTGTGCTTTATTACTGCACACAAGGGCAGCTCTAAACTTGTTCCAAAAATGGGACAATGAAAGTGCTTATCTGAGGGCATTTCCTTAGCTGAAATTTCAAACAGAGAGGCTTCTCTGAGAGAAGATGTGATGTTTTCATTTGTGACTCTGCATTTACCCTGTATGTTGAACAATGGTTGCAGGAAAGTTGCTAAACCCCTTTGTTTATACTGCTAATATGATGGCTTTATTTTTTTTTTTTAACTTTAGAGGATAAATGCAGAGAAAAACAAAACCATCATTCTTTTCTGAGAAATACACATGGAATGTGGCTGAGAGAGGTCCTTGAAAGCTTCAGAATGATATTGTGATACTAAAGCCAAGAGCCATTTTCCATTATTTAATATTAATTGCATGTTCTGTAGCTGCACACAGTGCATCTTCTGTGCCATTGTTTACAGAGAGAATGAAACCCCTCTAGAATCAATCCTTCACAAAATGAAAAGTCCTTGTGACAAGGACTTGACCACTCTACAAAAATAGCTGTGAAATGTTACTGTATTTTGGTTTTGACACTGTGATCATATTTTCTAGTACCAAGCAAAGCAAAAGGCAAATTCCTCTAGAACAAAGAATAAAGTATTTTGCTTATGCATACATGGAAAGAGTTGTCAGTCATGCAAGAAAAACTACAAGTTATCAGGGATTTCAAGGGTTATGCTACACAAGGTAAATCTAAAAACTGTCTAGTAGTTGTAGACTTCATGTCTTGTATGCACTTAAACATCTGTAAATTGAATAGAGGAACAGAATGGATGTTGAGTCCTTGCCTTTATAGAACGATATTGTTTTGATAATAAAGTATTTTCTAATACGTGTTCAAAATGAGAACAATAAAACAGGATCTCAAAAGATACTTAATTCCTGTCAAAGGCTTAGAATACCCAAAAAAGCTGCAAGATTTTTCAAGTGCAAGTTGCTTTGCCATGAATGCTCTTTAAAAGCATCGGGTTTGAAATCTGCACCCAAATATTACATATGAATTCACTACTTTTTGTTTTTTTTTTTTTTGCCAAACACCAATGGACTTTGTAAAGGATCAAGAAGCAATTAAAAAAATCTCTGTGATGTACTTACTCTTATCCAAACTAATCTTGAATTTTACACTCTGCAGAGTGGCAAAAGCAAGCTATAAAAAGAAATAACATGTCTATTCCAGAGGCTTCTGTTACCTCAAATATCACATTGTTAAATCAGTCTTTAGGGCGGATGGGAGAGTTCTAGAGCCATTAAAAGCACATTAAATTATCCCATTAGGCTAAAGTGTAGAAATGTGACCTCATACACTTCTATTTTTATTATCGCCATCCTTGTGCTTGAGAGGTTGATGTGTGTGCTGCAGAAATACCAAGCTGCAAAGAACTATCACAAATAAAGGGACTGATGAACTGATAAGAAGGCTTTTAATGACAGCTTCCATACTGAATAGGGTTTAGGCTCCTATTTGGATGTCAAAAGCATAACTGAGCTACCTGAAGAGTGGCTTTTTGGTGTGGATTACACGTGGCATTAGAAATGCTTCAAAATCTCTGTATCAAAGATGCTATTTTTGTCTTATGCTTATCAATATTCATGACCAGTACTCCTCCCAATGTGATTTATGAGAACAATCACAAGGGACTACAGTAAAGCTACTGCCTCCTGCCAAGATGCAAAGACACAAAAATGTGGCAACAGCTGCATCTGGCAGGATCAATGTCATCCATCAGTTCTAATGTGAAAAGAAAGGGACTCTCCTGAAGCTTTCCAGGCCACCCTTGTGCCCAAGTCCCATCGCTAGTAATTGAAGAAAAGATATTTGAATGTTGTACATGGCATTGAAAAATCTTAAGAAATAAGCACTCCAACCTTAAAAGACAGGCTGGAACATCTTTTAATTATACCATGGCAGTAAGTCTGAGCGACAGGTGTTATTCCATGTTGATTGTCCTGTGTGCCCTGTGGGTCTCAAGGACTGTGTACATCAAGGAGAACACTCCACAGCTGTCTTCTGGCAGAAAGTGGTGATGTCACAGCCACCAGAAAGAAAGCAGAGGGCAGGAAGATCCATGGTGGGGTCTGCTTATCCCAGTGGATTGTAACCCTGTCAATTTCCACCATTAAAAATGAAGGAAAGGAAAAAATTACTTTATTGCATGGACACCTTTTTGATGGTATAGATGTGGGTTGCAGCATGCACTTGCTGAAGAAGAAAGGCAAAAACAAGTGTCTCCTCACAGGCTACCAGCTGCTTACCAGAATTTGTGTGCACCACTGCTGTGCTTTGCTGGTTGGTAATTATCAAACTAAATACTCTTTTTTTAGGTGAAAAGCACAACCTATCAAAAATCAAAGATTTCTAAGAAAAATTACTTTGATGCACGTCTCAGTCCCTCTGCAGCAGAAAGAGGCTTTACAGTTTTTGAAGTCCTTTAGGTTTATGTTCCCATTCAATCAGACAGGACATTTAGAAAGTAAGTTAATTTCTATCAAGAAAAAAAAAAGCAAAACCAAAAAAGAATTCTGATTTTGTTTGGGTTTTAAAAGGTCAAAAGCAAGCCCAAATTTTCCACTGCCATTTTAAATTTTATTTATATTTCTTCCAGATAATAATTTGCAAAAAAAATCCAACTAAACCAGATAGGTTCAGACACATCGTAAGGACCCCAGGTGAGACCCCATAAATGTGGGCGTAAATAAGTAACAAAGATGAGGAGAAAATTCACCACCTCAAAATACAATAGGGAAATACCCTTTCAGTCTGACACCTTGCATGAGTCATATGAATTATATACAGAGGTCTTTGTACAGAGCAGTAGTCCCTCCCCACCATGCAGCACATTGCAGCAATGTGGCAGTTTATTTATTCCCAACTGCACTTTTAGCTTCTTAATTTATGCAGTCGCACCAGCTTTGAGAGCTCCCCCATGAAAACACATTCTGCTGATGAGTGTCTGAAGTGCAGGCGGGAAGAACGGATCGCCGGCTGTAACCTCACATTCAGCCCAGTTCTAGATATTAGAATGAGTTCTTTGAATGACTACCTTTTATAAACACTGGGGACACTAAGGTCATCAAGATAAACGCTGTTAAATGAGGTTCACATAAATCTGTCCTTGGCTTGGGCCCTGGTCCCTCTCCAGTGGCAATGACCAAATACTGGTGCAGCTGCTCCATAGGAAGGAAATCTCCCTGTTCCTCAGCTTATTTCAGTGAGCGACTGTACTTGGGTGAATGCTTAACACATGCTTCCCTACTCTGGCATCCTGAAAACATAAATTCTGCAAACTGCTGCATAAGCATTCTTCTGACTTCTCCTGGTAATTGGTTTTATGGATACTGAGAGCTGGACAAGCAATATAGCCTGCACAATTTATTGCTATAGCTAATTATTGAGAGTGTACACGTGCAGCATGGTACAAAGGAAGAAGGATATACAAGTGCACACAGGTATGGAGTATCCCTCTATCCTTCTAATAAAAGCCCCAAACAAAATTTCCTGAAGTACTTCCAGTCAAAATCTTAGAAAATGCAATCCAATCTTCACATAGTTAGTACCCTCACAAAGTAATCTTTTATGGCCAGCTTAAAAGTATTTGCCTAGGCATCAGCACTTACATTTAAATACTCTGAACATTTTGAGCCACAAATTCTGAAACCCTTTAAACAAGGTGGAAAATTAATACTGTGATTGCTCACTGTAGGAAATAATGAAACTTCACCAATGGCTTGATAAAAACCAGTCAACCTTAGTTATGTCAGTCAGAAATTATTTGTCTCTTGTGCTTCTCACTCAAGCACGAGATCTCTCTTAAGGTTGGTTACCAAGCCTGCCTTCCCTCCACTGAAAAGGATGAAAGCTCAGTGATCAACAAACACCCATTTCATCTGTCTTCTTTTTTTGACCACAACCTGTTCTTCAGTTAGCTTTTAAATTAAACACTTGTTTCCCCAATACCAACAGTTCTACAACATGTAGAATTAGTCAAATTAATTAGTCAAATTGGCAACAGGCAAAATCATCATGATAAGATGTAAAACCTATTTACGGGCCAGATTGAAAGATCAATTAAGTTAATTACTGACTTAGCATTTAATTCAGCATGCCTCAGTCCACCCCTGCATTTGGTTTAGACCAGTTTCCCTTCTGGGATTTGGCTCCACAGCCACACAAAGAGGGAGGGTTCCAGCCCCTGGCGCATGTGTGCTGAGACTTTTCAAAGGAGCTGCAAGACAGACTCCTCTGTGTATGCAGGTGAACCCACAGAGGATGATGTCTCTTGGAAGTCAATCCATGCTGGAAAAGGAAGACAGCCACTGCTGGTGGCTGAGAGTGGCTTCCCTGACAAATTCTATTACTCTCATCAGGATGAATGGACCTTGGAAGCCCCTTATACTCCAATGTATGTGTTTTTTCTGCCACAGAACTGCCAGGGCAGGGTCATGTCTGAAACCCCCCGGGATACTGTCTGATTTCATACATATGCTTGAGGGAATCCTGCTGCTTTCAGCAGCACTTGGTGTGGGACAGAAGTGATTGGATCATTATTTGAGAAGCAGTACATTTACCACAGAATGATGTGGGTTTGAAAGGACTTTAAAAGATCATCTAGTTCAATCCCTGTGCCATGAACCGGGGCACCTTCCACTAGACCAGATTGCTCAGAGCCCCATCCAATCTGGCCTTGAACACTTCCAGGAATGGGGTTATCCACAACTTCTCTGGGAAACCTGTGCCAGTGCCTCTCTACCCTCACAGTCAGTTTTGTTTTCAATATCCAGTCTAAATCCACCCTTTGTTCATTTGAAATTATTTCCCCTTGTCTTGTCACTCCATGCACTTGTCTTTAATTGACGGTTGTAGCAAAACCCAGCTCAGTCTCTTTGAACTTCAGAGGGACCTGAACTTTCTGTGGCTCACTAAGCTTTTGGAGCAACAACAAAAGGACAAATGATCCTATTTTCAAACTAACATTCTCAGTATGGCTAAATCAGTAAGTAATGGCTTGCAATGCCTTGGATTCTCAACTGGATTTATTCCAGAGCTGGGAAGATGGCTTGGCCATGGCTTTGCATTGTTACAGGTAAACCAGAGCTGCTGTGCGTATGCTCCAAGGGCTGTGCTGTAAGGATAGAAAGCATTAAAGGGAGCTGCCAGTCAGAGGGAGGAAAATTACAAATATGAGCAGTAAAACTTAGCTGCAGCTTGGGAAGAAAGAAGGGGGTGCATACAGTTGCTCTAAACTAATAAATTCATCTACCATCTGCTTTCTCTTCCCTTCCAAACTATTCATCTGTGTGCCCTTTTTTAGTTATTTTCTCACTTTTCCATCCATCTGTCTGCCTGGATCAAGTCAGTTTATTATGAAGATAACTATTATCATCAATATAGCAGTGCTTCAGCACATATTAATATCTGAAAAAGACTGAAGCAGAATGTAATAAGGCGTCATTGGATAAGGTGTTCAGGCAAGGATTAACACAGTGTGAAACTGGTTCCTGGAGGCAATGCCCTGGGAAGAATGAGGCTCCTGCACACATTTCCCATTAGCGTCCTAGGGTCTAGAAAGCCCATGCAGAGAAGTTCCTTCTGCTTCAGCTGCTGTGGCTGCAAAAAGTTCTGCCACCCTTCCCATTAAGTCTCCTCCTTCATGGAAATGAGTTTGCTGCTTACAGCAGAGAAAAATGATGTTGTCCCTCCTCTTCAAACCTGGAGTCAGATATTTTTCAGACATGCAGATTACGTTGTTAAAAGGATTTTGGCTTCAGCAGATGCAAAGAAATGCTTGGTACAATTCCAGAAGAAAACTCACCCTTCAATAGGGTAAACACTTTTGAAAATCACGTGCCTATTTTCTGCTGGAGTCAAGTGGATCCAGATATGAATTGCTCAAAATTTGCATCGCCCAGACTAGTCTGGTCTCTGCTGTACCAGGTGTTGTGTGTGAGTGTTGGGTGTTGTGTGTGTCATGATCACATTAAAAAAAATCAGCCCCTGCCAGAAATCTCCTTCAACATCAAAGTTGTCATCTAGCAGAATAATGGCGAGTCTGGAGATGATGAGGGGCAGGTGTTGGGTAGCACAAACATAATGGGATGTGTCTCAATCAATCAGATCAGGCATCTTGCACCCAGATAATAAATATCCACTGCACCAGTTGATGCCAGCAGCTCATTGACATCGAAGACAACATTTTGCTTGTTTGGGCAGTTGGAAGATCAGTTGTGAATCTTCTAATTTCTTTCCAGCCTGGAGTTCTTCTGATGCGAGTGAAATGTGGCAGACCAAAGGTGAGGCAAGCTTGGGGTCCCTAACCATGGGGTTAGTCACCCTTTTTGCCAGCTCCTTACACAGAAGGGTAAGACAGGATTTTCAAGCAACGCACCTCCAACAGTGGGGTCTTTGTAAACCTACTGCAGCTACAAAGTGGACTGCAGAAGCCACTGAAAACAAGCAGTGTTTTAAATGCTTGATGGCCAGTTGCACAATTAAGTAAGAACTTTGGGAAATCTAGATGAACACAAATTTCTTGTCTGATTCTAGGAGAAGAGAACAAAAATGTCATGAACAATTATAATGCCTGACTGGAACCACAGAAATTGTGAGAGTGATAGAAAAGATGCTCCACCACTGTTTTCTTGTCTTTCCCCTACTACTGGTAAGCTTTTCAGCCTCAGCCAGCGGAAATCAGCTGGACAAGGTCAGCTGAAATCAAGTATGAGACTGGCTTTGATTTTCAAGGAAATGTAATGGAAAGGGCCTGGAAAGTGGGGATATGATGTCTTTTGGAAATGACTGTTCTTCTTTGTCCTGAAGCTTTTCACAGCATCACATATCACTCTGCCTTTGTCTGGAAGCAGGTTTCAAAATATATGATGGAATAATTGTTTTGTGCTAGAGAGGTTACTCTAACACAAATCCATGCTGTAAAGTTCAAGGGCATACTGGTGTTTTCTCAAAGGCAAAAAAAACTTGGAGCAGTCTGGAGATGTTCTGGTGCCAGAGTGAAAAATCCATGGAGTACTCTGGCAGTTCAGTATTAGCAACAGGTTTGACAGATGCCAAAGATGGTAATAAAGTATACGTGAAGGATGCACCATTCCTGGAAGCATTCAAGGACAGATTGGATGGAGCTCTAAGCAGTCTGCTCTAGTGGGAGATGTGCCTGCCAATGGCAGGGGGGGGTCAGATTAGATCACTCTTAAAGGTCCCTTCCAAACCAACCGTTCTGTGATGCTATGGTTCTACTTTCTCTACGGCTGAGTCCTAAGCCCACCAAAAGGCTCTAAATCCTTGACCAACAGACCCCAGGGCTGGCACTGCAGACAAAGGACTTTAATGGAATCAGAAATCTTGCTGGAGCAAATGGGAAAATGGATAGCTGTAATGCTTCCCTGTGACTGCATGTGAGATCAAGGCTTGACATCTGCACAGTGTTGTTTTAAAGCTCTTATCAATCTCCTGTTTCCTTGCCACCTTTCCATACCCTTGCTTATCAAGGAGAGCACAGTCATTTCAACTCCCCAACACATTCTCATTGAAAATCTACAGCAATGATTTTGGGTCAGGGATCGCATAAAGCACACACTTTAGTGCTGTGCCATGAACCTCACTGTGGCACTTTGTCAATTCAAGAGCGTTCACTGCTGGCAGATGGAGTGCAGGTGCTTGAGGTGGGTATTGCTGAACCTGTTTCCTTCTGAAGGCAGGAGAAAAAAAACTGTAGAGGCAATGGCTTCTCTAGAGGCAGCACACACTTCGTGCACTGCTGGGAGATGAAAACACTTCTGTGATATATTTGTGTAAGCTCAGACCTTTGGCAAGTCTCAACAGAGTGGAAAGGAACAGTCTGACTCAAGTGGCTTCTCCCTCAGTGCTATGCATTTTAGCACACATGCACAAAATATGTGAAAGCAGCATTTTCTCCTGTACCACATTCATTTCCAGCTACAAAAAGCTTTCAAGTGATGCTGAGGTAAGGATAGGCATTCCAGTAGCAAAGTAGTAAAGAGCCTCTGGACTGACTCAAAACCACATCAGAGATCTGTGAAAGGAATTTCTGAAACCCACTGGACTTGTGGTAATCTTTCAAACATCTCCATTGACATGTGGGCTGAGAAGTGTCAGGAGTCCACAACAGTTTCCACTTGCAGCACAGCCCCTCTGCGCAACAGCTGAAATATTCACACAGTACTCATTGTTTTCTTCCTCGAATCCATTCCTGAGAGGCTGCCAACAAAGCCCAAACTGTGGAAAGGTGTGCATCACTTTTTTTCTCAGATACCATCCCAAATTCTTTTGAGAGCAGCATCATTTTGCAGCATCTGTCTCTAAGCTGCTCAAACTGGACTATCACTGGAAGAGTGAAACAGTGGGACATACATATATTTTTCTGCAAGCAGCATCCATGCATTAGTACCAAATATTCAGCTAGCAGAATATGGATTTCTTCTTACTGAGGGTCATGGAACATGAGCCATTTTACAGCATTCCCCACATTCAGCTGCTGTTTAGTAACATGCACAATCCATTCTCTTCCCCTGCAGTGATGAGGAGACAGACATCACAAGACTCTCTACCCAACTGCTTGCATGGAATCCCTCTGTGTTTACCTTGAAGAGCTTCATGTCCCCTGCTGTAATTAGCACTGCCCATAATACTTAAGGAGAATCGTAGGCCATACTCCACTGATGGTCCCAGACATGTTGCAATACCTATCCCTACCCTAGCTGAGATCTCTCTGTAGATTTTGATATCAGTGTTCGCTCAAAGGCAGAGTAATAAATCATGGAACCATAGCACGGAAGAAAACTTTAAAAGTCATCCAGTTCCAACTTGCCTGCTGTGGGCAGGGACATTTTCCACTAGATCAGGTTGCTCAGTTATGCATTATATTTTTTATCTCTTTTAGGGAGCCAGCGATATGTTTATACTAAAGAAAACTATTTATTCTGCAAAACAGTTTATGATGAGAGATATGGGAAAGCACTGGAACTCCTATGACAAAGTGGTCTGAAGGAAAGTTAGGTCCAAACAAGTAACTGTGTTTATCTATCAAATGACAATATTATAACAAAGAGGATCCTACAATTTTAAAATAGCTTCTTCTCGGGTTTGGTTTTCTCACCCGAGATTCCGGCTGTTAAGAGTCCTTGGCCCTCTAAAAGCCCTGAGCCGCGTCGCGTAAGAAAGCAGAGTCTCTCCAAGGCCTTGTTTTCAGGTTTCTCGTGTTGTTTATTATTTGATATCTTAAAGTTTTCTCTGCACCCAGCCGAGGTCCGGACAGCGGCTGGGACACGAGGCGACTGCCCCTCGGTGAGGCGGTGCTCTACTCTTATACAGATAACTACGTGTCCATTATTTACTAATTTGTGCCAATGCCTAGTGCCTATACTAGAAAGGTCACTTGTACCTTAACCCAATCCCCTCAAACTACTTTGTGTCATCACTACCTCAGAAGATGGAGGATGAGGAAGAAGGAGAAGAACTTAGGGCAACACCCTAAATCCTCCATCTTGTCTCCCATTTACCTCTATACTAAGAATCCTAAAACTACAAAATTTTTCACCCCCTGCTGTGCTAAGCTACTATTTTCACACCCTTGAGGTTTGCAATTCTTCTCCTAGTGCTGGAAGCTTTTCCCATGGACTAAAATCAAACTCGGTGTCTTTCTGGGCTGTGTGCCAAGGTCTCCAACCCCCCTGGACCGGCTTCACACCCCCCTGTCCAGGGCTCAAATTCTCTTCCTCAGGTCCCAGGTCACCCAAAGGGATGCCCTGGCCTCCGACAGCTTCTTATCATAATATTATTTATAGATGAAGTTAATCCTAGTTTTCCATTAAAAATTCAGGTTTTGACACACTTGCATCATGCTTTAGTAACCATGATTTCCTTGAACAGCCCATGAAACTTCTAAACGTGGAGCTTCTGTTATATTTAGGTTCAAAAAACAGTGACCGCCTTATTAGAAGTGAAATTTTGGATCAGAGTTTTCCAAAACTGAAGCCACTTACTGTTCTTAAGCTGGATGAAATGATGGCAGGGAGAATGTTCTGGTGACTCAGAGAAAAGGATACCTGTGCTGTCGCTGCCACTAGCACAGGTCACAGGACAGATATGTGGAGGTTGCAAGGGCAGACTGCTCAAGCATCCACTCTGCTTCCCAGGCCAGTTTGTGCAGCCCACAATGAGCTTATATGATTGCAGGAATAATAAGAGTTCAGCAGACACAGCTTTGCTGTGATGAGAGGTAAGGACACAGAGAGTGCTGTGGACCAGAGCTGCACACCAGGGCTCACCCCCTCATAAACCAGTGTCCAGCTACTGCCCACAGGCCCTGCCCATGTGAATAGGGCTGCCTTACTCCAGAGGCAGGGATATGGAGGGATCTGAAAGCCTCTTCTGCTTCAGCTGCCAATTGTGTCAAAAGTTATTCCAGAGGGACTGAGCAGCTCCTTTTACTATATTGTTGTTGGCAGACCCTGGTTGAATCATCTTTGAATTTCAATTGCTGCATTTATTTTCAAGACATTGAAACTCTCATATTCTGCCCAGAACAAAAGATCAGAATTCATCCACTTCATCTTTGCAGTGAATTGAACTATCCCTCACAGAGGGAGGCGAGACATACCAGCTACAAAGGATGGTGAACAAGGTCAGCTGCTCCTTTTGTCTGAGAAGAAAAAGTTTTTTAAGCATCATTGCAATCAGCATCCAAAGAAGGTATCAATTTTCAGGCCCTCTTTGCAACAACAATTTATTTTTAAAAAACATAAAAAATATTCCAGTTAGTTGTTATGTATTTAAAAGGAGAAAAAAAAATTGTCAGATGAGAAATCCAAATTCCAAGCAGGGTAATTTTGAAGAGGACAGATCATCTGGCTGTAAAGTCAAGGGCAGCCTCCTATAAATCTCACACACATCTGTGTTTGAAGCCTACCAGTTACCATGGTTACCATGACATTGCTAGTCTTATTTATAGCCCTGTACTATATATATTGCTCTCCAGAAGGCATAAAAGGGAGAGCTGACTGTGAAGGAATCTGGGAACTGCGCATTAAGATAGAGATGTAGAGGGAATAAAGCTAATTAAAGAGGGACTGCTGGGGTTAGATGTCGGCTTTTGCAGTGCCAAGCTGTGACACCTTCCTGACGTCACAGAGGCAGTGGAGAGGGAGGTGGCCCCATGGCTCCTTCACCTGTGTCGCTCAAAGGACACCCTTGGCAGGGTACAGTCATGGCACCCTTTGGCATCCCTGGGGCAGGATTTACAGTGCTGCTCTGTGTTCCCAAAGGACAGAAGGCAGCCCATGAGTGGCAATGCAGGCAGAAGTGCTGGGAACAGAGAGTGGCCACCTCTGATGTCAGTGTCCCCTAGGGCTGTGCTCCAGGACAGGCAGCTGCAGAGGGATGCAGCAAAGCAGGACACACTGCACACTGCTCTCTCCCAAGAGGATCTTATGGGGCTTTTCTTACTCTCTGAAACAGACTGTAACATACATGTGAGGAGTCATATGTGTGGGCACGGATGTGTGTATATATATATATATATATATATATATAAAGGGGTAGGGGTGTGTATGTACAAATATAGGGCTTTGTATATACATATATAATATACATATTACAAAGAATATATTTTTTGTAGTGAGGAATGAGAAAAAAATCAAGTCAGTGACAATGTTTGTGGAGTAACTGCCTTGTAATATGGGATAAAGAGAAGCCTGGAGGGAGGAAGGGGAGGAAGGGGAGGAAGGGGAGGAAGGCAGGAAGGCAGGAAGGCAGGAAGGCAGGAAGGCAGGAAGGCAGGAAGGCAGGAAGGAAGGAAGGAAGGAAGGAAGGAAGGAAGGAAGGAAGGAAGGAAGGGGAAAA
>JANPWX010018860.1:120710-131308 GCA_024734555.1 Trochalopteron elliotii | reverse complement strand
AGGAAGGAAGGAAGGGGAAAAAGAGAGAAAAGAAAAAAGGAGGAAGGGAGATAGGGAGAATGGAGGGTGGGAAGAAGGTAAGGAACAGAGGAAGGGATGAATTTTTTATAAAATGCTTCCCTAGTTTTTAATCTAATGTCACTTCCAAGAATCAGGTTGCTGCCTAGCTCAGCTGCCAGCGCCAAGGGCAGTTTCAGCGGCCCAAGGGTAAATCAATAATATAAATACAAAATGTAAAGAAAAAGGTCTTGAAAACGGTAAACAATGCCTTTGGCATCTGCAATGCAAGAAAAAAAAAAAAAAGCTTATTGAAAATAACATACATAAGGGGCTTAAAGAGTGTCTTCTAAAAAAATTCAGGATTAATTATATTGGTGCAACTGCAAGCAGAAATTCTGAGGAAGGATTTACTCAGACTATAGCTGAGCTGAAAGCTTTCTGGGAAGCAGCTGCAAAAGAGGCCAGATTACCTTACTTGAGAGCTTGCACCACCATGTCAAGACCCCCTCTTTAACAGTGAGTGTTTTGCTGATTAAAGACCTGTGGGAATGAGTGGAAACTGATGCCTGTGGAAAAAAATTGACTAAAGCCTGATCTAAACAAGAAAGGGGAGGTATTCTGTGACTCTGGCAATGATGTAGAGATGTCCCTTTCAGTAATTGTATGGACCTTAATGGGCATTGATCTTGACATTGAAATATTTTAAAGATACATTATTTAAGCTTGTTTTTGAAAGTTCCATTATAGGTGCTATCTACTTAGCTGCTTTTAGAACTGTAAAGACAGGTAGTCCAAAACTCTTCGACTGTTTTGACTGGGAAAGACAAAAAAGCAAACAAGTAAATCTCCTTGTGAACTGGCATTTAATAAAACAATCCCTGGTCTGTGGTGTACTTGGAAATAATTTCCACTTTGTTTCCAGTCCCCTTTTCCTGTTTGATGTCTGCAGGCTAAGTTTGAATTGTATCCCCCATCATTAGGGGTACAGATAGGGCCAGGTAGGGAGGAGGGAAAAAAAGCCCTGAAAACAACCCAAAGAAAAAGATATTAACATGAAGAGGAGACTAAACAAGAATTAGAGCCTGTTATTACTAATTTTTTTAAAAAAACCAGAAAATTTTCTCTTTAAAGTCTTATAATCCAGGAACTGAATGTCCCAATAAAATAATGTGGATTCATATGGCTGAGCTTCAGCATTAATTATGGTGTCATGGTTTATGCCTCCACATGGATTTTGCCCCTCAGCAGCTACTTATGCCACATCCATATAGAAGCAGATATTACAGTATCATTGCACCTTTGCTGTTGTCTGCAAATTACTACATGGCCTAATGTCACTGCAAGCTTTTGCAGTACTGTTTTTTTTTTCTTATTGATTAAACATAAATTATCGAGGAAAGTAACTGAGGAAACTCCAAGGGAGTGGAGATGATGGTCTCTGTGACTAGAGGCTGTCTGTCACTGAATGTGATACTTCTGACCTGATAATTTGATATAATACTTATACGCCAGGATTATAAGATCTAGGAGTTTATAAACTGCTCTAGAAGTTTATCATTTGGAATCACTGAAGGATAGAATGGTTTGGGTTGGATGGCTCTTTAAGATCATTTGGTTCCAACTACCACCACAGTCCAGTGTGGTGGTGTGTTTTTGAGTTTCAAACATGTTTCATGTATACTTCAGTTTTATGTACTCCATTTTGTTCCCTTGGACTCCATTTTGTTCTTCTATACCCCATGTTGTGTGTAACCCTCCCCCATACCTTTCCCCAGCAACTGCCCTATGATTGGTTCCCCCCTTGAGTTGTCAATCTTGTATTATGTATTCCCCTGGTCCTGTCCATCATCCCGGGGCCTCTCCCTGAGTCTGGAAAGTTCGGGGAGAGGCGTCGAGTGATTGGGCAGGATCCAGTCATCCCCCGCCCACTCCCCTTTGGTTTGTTACTGTTTATGTCAGTTATGTGATCAGCCACTCCCCAGTTTGTTCCTATTCGTGCCTTCTGTAACCCATCCCTGAAACCCACCACTCTTTAAAAGGTGCTGTCCCTCTCTGCTGGTTGTCTCTCCTGGGGCACTGGCAGTGAGGTGAGGGCTCCCTGCCCAATAAACACCTGTTCTGTTTCACCCCCAAGAGAGTCCCTCCTTTCATTTGCTCCTCTCCATCGTTGCACACCTGCCCTCGACGCAGGCACGGACCACCTGTTTGCGGCGGCGTCCCGGGGCTAGCCAAGTGAGGCGACGCCGACACCGCAGTCCAGTACCCCACCTTGGGGCCACCCACTAGATTAGATTGCTCAGGGCCCCATCCAACCTATTTTAGGATTTAGGATTCGGGACTAAGGATCTACTTGCTTTCAGTGCCCCACCAGACACACTAGAGATGGAGTGGGAGAATCCATGTACTAAAAGGAGAACAGATAAATCTGGAGGTGGCAGCAGCAGGGCAGTTTTTACATTCAGTTGTACCTGTGCAAGAAAAGAGAGGAGGGGAAGTCACTGAAGCTGGAATTCAAATGGCTTTACATCAGTCTAAGTTGATTTTATTTTTAATTTTTGTTTTTACAGGGAAACCCTGTGGGAAGCAATATTCCAGTAGGGTTCCATGGGAAAGTGATTCTTCTAGCAACTATTCTAAAACATACTGACTTTTTGATAATGAATAGTATTTTGCTTCACATTTTTGAGTTGCACATATATGAGTCCTCGTAATCACCACTATTCTAGTTATAAAAGAAAGTGGACATTTTAGGGGATCGTTGAGGATACAAGGTGATACATTCTCACTAATTCAGTCAGAAAACCTCTACCCCTAACCCTGGAGCACATATTGCACTTGTCCTCCTGAGGCATAGGATTTCTTCCTTTCACCCCAGTGTACCCCTCTGACCCTTTAAACTTGTCCACAAGAACATGCACATTGAAATATATGCTGCTGGGCATGGTCTGGGATGCTGGATCAGCTTCAGCAGCTGGAGGCCGTTAGCCACTGTGGCTGATATTTTGTTTCTATTCCACATTCATCCCTTTTCACAGAATTAAGAATAAACAGAAGTAGGGATGCAGATGTTACCAGCTGTTTGCAGTGCCAGCACAGGCTGTGTGCTCCAGGCAATTCCTACACTGTAGCTCAGACCTGGGTTTGAATGTTGGAGGCAGAAAAACAGAGAACAACTTATCAATGTGAGCAATCAATTCTTGGTTTATTGGAGAGAATTTAGGAAGGTATTGCTTTCCATAAAATTGCAAGTGTTAACTTAGGGCCTGAAGTGAAATCTCATTAGATATTTGGGCTTGATTGTGAAAGGCTGTTAATAAAATTTGTGACTTCTACCTTCTAGAATGAACAGCAATTTCTAGTGCCCATACTATTAAGCTACCTAAAATCTCCATTATTCAATGAAGATTTTATTATCAGACTGTTGAGATGTCTTTTTGTCATTGTACTGATTTTAATAATGAATCAGAAGAGGCAGCTTTCAGATGCAGAAGTTGAAATGCTAAAGAAAAGAATGTGGTGGATGTGCCCAAGTTTTATAACACAGTAGCTATAAATTATTAAACCTGTAACATACGTGCATTACTTTGGAGTCAGAAGGATTTTAATATAATGTTGCATTCTTCTCAGTATGCCAAGAAAGTAAACTTACCTTCTCACTGCTCTTCGATAACTTCCCATCTATTTCTGCATATTGAGCTCTCAGCTTACCTGGACAAGTTTTGTTTTGCAGTTTCAAAGGTTACCATTCAGTCCTCAGAGTGTAGCACTCAGAATAATTCCACCAGAAAACTGGTCCTGTTGCCCCCCCCAATGAAACCCTTTAACAAAGCATTATATAGTGCCAACAGTGAACATCTGCCATGATGAACTCTGAGACTGTGCACCATTTCAAATACTCAATCACACAGTGAAACCAGCAAATTTAAAATAAATGTTAAGGTACTCAAACATTACTATAAGCAGACAACAGCATGCGAAGAAAACCTGCATATAAATTTAATTTCTACATATGAAATGGCTTAGACCAATGTAGATGACTCAAGAGAAGTACCAGAAAGTGCCAAGGAATTGAAAGAAAATGAAACACATTTCTCTTGTCTTGGAAGCTGTTGGAAATCATTGCAATTAGAGCTTCAGGTCACAGTGATTCTTCTTGTAGAACCTGATTTTTCTCTTGGAAGTGCTCCTGATTGTGGTGCTTTACTCTTGCAAAATTACTGCTGTTCCCTGCATTTGCCATCACCCCTTTCACCAATGTCAACTCTTTAGTATTATTTACCCATTCAGCAGTATTTGGACTTTTACAGTATTTGTAATCTTTGTCAGAACAAAGGAAAGAGAATTATTTACTTATGCTGTGGTCCTTCTCCATTTCTAGTCAATGTCCCTTCCACGCTACTTGGCAAGGTGTCTTTTTGATCATTAGAAGCTGATATTGGACATCCACAGTGGCTCCATCCGACCTTTTATCCACCCAGCTATACTCAGAGACTGATCTAACCTTTAGTGAATATTAAAGCTGCCTCAGGGAATGCAAATTTATGTTGTCAGGAAGGCTTCCTATGAATCTGCTGAAGACGTCGAGATCCCAGTTATGCTTCAGCTTAGCCTCTGATGAACATAAAACTTCTTCCATGACAATCTCTGCCAAAATTCTCCAAGGTGTCCTTTCTGTGGCATGGAGGAATTATATATATATCAGTTTCTCTATTGGCAACAGGGATATCCTGTAAAACCTGTGACTTGGTAACTTGGGTTGCAAAATTAGTCTTATGTTGATTTACTTGAATTTCCTAAACTGTTTTTTCCATCCACTTTTAAAAAGTGTATCTATCATTTATTAATAGTCAGCATAGTAATAAGAACTCTCATCTTCCCAATAATTTTTTACCAGTATTGTTATCCTGAAAGCAAAAAGCAAAAGCCAGTGCTCTGGAGCTACTAAATGTTGACAGGCAACACCAAGCAAAAGTATCAAAACTCTCTTTTCCCAAAGATTTCTTTCTCTAACTGAATCTGGGAGAACACCTTATTGGTCTGATGGGTCAATACAGGCAGTTTGACAAACCTGTTCCCACTTGTTTCAAAACCCAAATGGTGTACTTCATTGGGGGGAAAGGAGTGAGCAGCATGAAAATGTCACAGATTTTGGGAAAAGATGAAGGATTGTTTTAAATATGTGTCATACCTAGGAAGAATCCTAGTGGCAGGATCTTTAGAATGAGGTGATCTTTAAGGTCCTGTCCTTTAAGGTGCATTCAAGAATCAGTTATTGAAATGCTATGTGTTAGACTGGAGAAATGCAGGTGCCCACGTATGCAGGAGCCCTGGTCCCATGTCTCTTCTGAGAGTGATTTGCTGCAAATTGACTTTCCTGATGACAGAAATCTTTGTGAGCTGTCTTTCTCACATTGCTGGGTATCATTTTCCTTTTGTCTTCGATGGAATATCTTCTTCTTGCTCCCGTGTGCAAAAATTCAAACAGGAGCTTTGCTGTGCAAATGCCTGACTAATGAAAACCCTGGTACTTACATGCAACCTTGACACCATGAAAAAGTCATGAAACAAAAAAAGAAAGTTTTGGGAACACAGAGGCTGTCTTTAGGACAACAATGGTAAAAAAGACTTCACTTCAGGAGAAGATTAAGGACAGTTGATAAAATCATAATAACAACTTTTTAGGCAGCAAAGTGATCAAATGGCCTAGTTAACAACAGAAGTAATTGCTTTCTGTTTGTCTAAGCACAGGCTATGTCTGCTGTGCCCTATAAAGAGTAATTGCAAATGGTGTAATTATAACTTCGTCTCCCAAGACATCATTGAGAGTAAGGTTGTATGGTGCCTTACCCTTGACAAAAAAAGCACACGTTATAATTTGGGAGCACTATACTGCAGCTGCTGCCTTCCTGAAGGTCACTGGGAAGTGGTCAATTCACTGGCAGGATAGTTTAAGTTCTCAATGAAGTCCTTAGTTCTGCTTCCAAGATTTACTCAATATAGCTGACACTGTGAGCATGTGATAGCCACCCAGCAGAAAGGATGTATAGATGTTGCAGCTGAGAGTCAGGTATACAGAGGAAGGTATGCAGAGCAAGTAGATGAATCCTTTATAAATCTTAATTATTTTAGGAGCATCAGTGACTTAATCAGGATGACCATGTAAAGTATTTCACCATATTTATGAAACAGAGACACTGCTTTTTTTTTTCATTTTAAGTATAGTGGTAAACAGCTGAGGAAGGGAAAGAATTAAGTCCATCTCTGCAACACCTCTTTCCCCCCATCTTTTGTCTGTGACTCATAGGGAATGAGCTACTCTGTGCTGCTGCTAGTATCTGACAGCTGTGCATTTAACAGAATCCCCTTCTTTGTGTGCCATGTGTCTCCCAATTTTAGGAAAAAAAAATTACTACCACATAGTACATCTCCATGTGCACATATTAGATCAAAGCAGCAAATCAAATTATGGTTTATCAGAGTGCATGCAAGAAAAAGGGGGGATGAGAAGAGTGTAGGAAGAAGAAAGACACAGGACAGTTATTCCCATAAAAGATGCTGGTTAAAACTAATTTATGCTACTAGGAAAGGAGGGAAAGGCAAAAGTAGTATCTGGGAAAAGTTGGGGAAAACTGGGTGTTGATCATACTCTAGGATGATGTTTACAATGAAACATTTTAATGCAAGAATATGATCTCTTCCTTGTGCTCCCCAGATTTTAATTCAGCGTCTTCTTGACTAGCCAGTGCTCTGCTTCTGTAACAGGAGGCATCTGCTAGCATACAGCACCTTTCTTGCCCTCTCTAATGTGTTCTGGTGCTGCTTTTATGAAAAAGGTGCATTTCTGAAGCCCTTGCTTGTATCTAACTTACTTCCCTGCTTACTGATTTATGTATTCTCCAGGCTACAGTTTGGCCTTCCTAGTTTCTCAGGCATAGAAGTTTCCATGGTAACCTCTTGAGTGAAGGTAAAAGCATAGTGGAAATCAGTGTTCAGACAAGGAGCTGCCGATGTACAGGAAAATTGCTCAGGACCAGACTAGGAAACATTCTGGCATGGTAAGTGCAGATCCCATCTGGGGCATTTGTGGCTTTCCCAGCTGCCCTTTTTTACATTTCTTGCCTTTTCCCTGTTGCCCTGCTGTTTCATCTCACCAGACCTAGTGTGGTACCCCAAAGTATACTGTGATAAAACACAGGGTGTGAGTGTCCTGAGGCTGCCCTGACAAGCCTGCACCATCATCCCTGGAGGATTTATTGCTCTGGCAGCTAGGACAGCAGAAATAGGAAGATGAGCCCTTCAGCTGGCACTACCACTCCTGCTGAACTGCAGTTTGTCAGTTCACCCCAAGTCTGGACTCTGGCTTCATTTTGGACGTGAACACAGGTTCAGAGGTTGTGATCTGTCACCTTGTGGCAGCATGCAACAGGACTTTAAGCCAGAGAGGAGTCAGACATGTTGTTTCAGGTGTTTGTACTCCTGCCAATAAACTCACCAGAAAATCCACTTTTTACAGATAGCCATGAGTGTTGAAAATTTTCTTATACAGTCATAAAATAATTTGGGCTGGAAGGAACCTTTAGAGTCCTATCATTCCAACCCCCTTGCCATGGGACAACGACACTTTTCACTAGTTCAGGTTGCATGGACTCCCATCCAGACTGACCTTGAATATTTATTGGGAATGGTCACCCACAGTTTCTCTGACAAATCCGTGCAACTTTTTCACCATCCACATAATAAAAAATATTTTCCTATATCTAGTCTAAATCTACTTTCTTTTAGTTTGAAATTATTAGTTCTTGTCCTATCTCTGCAAGCCCTACTACGGTCAGTCCTCACCTTTCTTACAAGCCCCATTTAAATACTGAGAGGCTGCAAGAAGGTCTCCCTGGAGACTTCTCCTGGTTGAATAATCCCAACTCCCTCTTCCACAGCTTTGTCACAGCTTGAAGAGAAAGCATATGTGGATTTGGAGCTGTATTTCATTGTGCTTCTGCTCTCAAGAGTCACTGCAGTCTGAGCACACAGCCTGCCCAACATGGTAGGACTTTGCTGGTCAGTCTTCTGTTTTTCAAAGGGTTTTTTTTTTTTTTTTTTTCTTTTGAAAAGTGCACTGGGAACCCAAAGAGATGGTAGAATTTATTAAAACATGAAAACAGCCCAGACCGTTCAAATGAAACTTGGTAGCTGCCTTGCAGCAAAACCTGGTCCAGCGACACAACCAATAAGAGAGAGATGAGAAACTGGTAATTACCCACTCTAGTTGCAGTGCCAAGCAGACCTACTTGGTTACAGAATCACAGAATTATTTAGGTTGGAAAAGACCTTTGAGATCATCAAGTCCAACCCCTGACCCAACACCACCTTGTCAACCACACCATGGCACTGAGTGCAACATACAGTCCTTCCTTAAGCATTTTCTGGGACTGTGACTCCACCACCTCTGCGCAGCCCCTTCCAGTCTTATCACCCTTTCTGCGAAGAATTTCTTCCTAATGTCTGACATAAACATCTCCTGGTACAGCTTAAGGCTGTGTCCTACTGTCTTGTCTCCCTTGCAACCTGGGAGCAGAGCCTGACTCCCACCTGGCTGCACCCTCCTGTCAGGGAGTTGTAAAGAGTGACAACATCTCCTCTAGAGCCTCCTTTCCTCCAGGCTGAGCTCCCCCAGCTCCCTCAGCTGCTCACAGGACTTGTGATTCAGTCCCCTCTCCAGCCTTATTTCTCTTCTCTGGACATGCTCCAGCCCCACAGTGTCCTTCCTAAACTGAGGAGCCCAGAACTGGACGCAGCATTCAAGGTGTGGCCCAACCAGTGCCAAGTTCAGGGGAAGAATCACTGCCCTGGTCCTGCTGGCCACAGTATTTTTGATACAGGCCAGGATGCCAATGGACTCACTGCTGGCTCATATTCAGCAACTCTTTAGGTACTGACAGGAAGGTAAAGTTCTAAAAAGAGCTGCTGCCTCTTTCCAAAATACACTTTTCCACACTTTGAATACTAGATGGTTTCCTTAAAGCCCAGTGTGTCCTGATGAAGGTGACTGCAGCTCCTCAGGGACATCAGGGTTGTTCCCAGCTGTGGCTTCCTTACTCCCTGTCTGTTACCAGTGAGAGCATGTGCAATTAGTGGAAGAGGAACTGTGTTTAAACCTATTCTGAAATGTACTCTCTCATGAAACTCAGAGTATTTTGCAGTAACGACATCTTTTATGCTTCTTCTGATTTTAGGAAATCGTTCAGCAGCAGCATTTTAAGCAATTATCTATAAAGATTATTATCTGCTTATTTGCTGATTCTCCTGCATGATCTGCTGTTGGGGATTAGATTTCTTCCTTATAGATTTTTTTTTCCTGGTTCCTAAGTTGCTAGGAGACTAACTACTAGGTGCTTATGGGTAGTTATGTAAAACAAAAGAAGTGGCCAAAGTCAGGAGAGGAGTGTAGCATCCAGATGCTACATTTCTTTTTCCTCGGGGAGTTTCTCTCCGAGGGGAGAGATACCACGAGATATTTTGGGAGCAGGAAAAGGACAGGACTGGGGCAGCGGGGCTCACCCTTTGGATCGGAAGGAGTAGGGTCAAGATGTTGCTTACTGCAAGGAGAATTCACTGTCATCACCAGAGTCCAGTCCTAGGGATCAACCACACCCTGCTCGTGTGCCCGGGAATACTGAGCTCGTTTTTGTTTCCTGCCCTGCCGGGAGCCGGGCCACTGCTGTCCCGCCCCTGCTGCTTCTTCGGTCTTTTGCTACGCTGTAGTCCCATACCCCCTGTCCTGGCGGGACACCCCAGCGGTTCCAGCTACCACCTCGGAGCTTCTGCTACTACATCTCATCTACCAGCCCGAGATTTCTGCACAATCCTGCTGTTCCAGCTTGGTGCTCTTCAGAGCCCTGCAAAGGCACGGGGATCAGACTGCCCCAGGGTTTTGTGAAGCAAAGCCTCTCCTCCATCCCTTCCTGTCTCGGCCGTGAAGGCTGTTACGAGGTTCCTGGTTTCTGTTTTGTTGTTAATGCTGTGAAAAATGGGGTTTAAAACAACTCCTAAAAGTTAAAATATAAAGTTAGAAAGTATTAGTTATATTAGTTATAGAAATGTAAAGTTAAATGTTAGAAACTCTTTGTACTCATTTTTGTAATATATCATGACCTGTCAAGCAAGAATGTCGTTTCCATGGCAACGTAAGACTCCTACACCTCTCTACTCGGCCTGGCTATCTCACCCCCCCTGCCCCCGTCTCCTACTCTAACACCCCTTATGGTAATTAAAGATCCCAGGATGCAACACCTCAGGAAAATCGGGACAACTTCCAAAAACAAACAGTAATTAAGACTCTTTAACAACAACTTAAAACAAAAAGAATAATAACAATAAAGACTGAAGAGTACAGGCCAATTGATGCCAGGACCTTTTGATCTCGCCGTGACCAGAAGAGCAATCTGAACATCCGACTCATCAGTGGAAATCACATTGGACTGGAATTGTCAGGAGCATGCTCCCGTGACGGGGGGAGGCTAATTCCCCACTCGGCTGTGTGCAGCAGCAGAGTGTCCAGCCCCCCCCCTCCTTCTCAGCACTGCGGTGGAGGCCACCCCACC
>JANPWX010018860.1:75697-120321 GCA_024734555.1 Trochalopteron elliotii | reverse complement strand
ATACTTTAATAAAGGCATTTAAAGGAGAAGACATCGTCTCCTGCCCAATTTTTCTCAGTGCCATAGTTATTGTTGTTTGTTTGCCTTGTTATACATACTACTAAAGAACTATTATTCCTACCCTCATATCCTCACCTGAGAGCCCCTTAATTTCAAAATTACTATTTTGAAATAATTCAGAAAGTGGGGGTTTACGTTCTCCATTCCAAGAGAAGCTCCTGTCTTTCAAAGTAGGACATCTTAAATTCACAAATCTAGAGTACTCTTGAGGAAAAAACATTAAGAATTTGTGGAACTCTAGGGAAAATGTGGAATCATTCAATTCAGATTTATTTTAACTATAATTCTTAGTTCTCTGTACACTGTGCCAAAGGCAAAAGCAAATCTAGTTGTGGAGCAGTCTGGGAATATCCTGGAATATCCCATTCCCTACCCCTGCAGAGCTGGCTGCCAGCTACCAGCAGACATCACCTACAGTGTGAAAAATGAGGTTCACTTTCCATGTAAAATTTTAAGAAAAAGGTTTAATAGAAAATAAAACAATTCAGAGATAGAAAAAAAGCAAAGTACACCCAGCAGGGTGACTTGGCATTCAGCCAAGTCCACACCCTGCTATATCAGAGACATTCTTTAAATACCCTTTCTATTGCATCAGTCTGTTGAATATTCATATTTTTCCATAAACTAGTTTCCATATTCCAGGAACTGTTTTGCATGGTCCCTCCTTGGGTCCGCCTTTTTAGAGCATGCGTGTTTCTTGGCTATGTCTTCATTATCACCTCCAGTCTGGGCCTTGGTCCATACTTTCTTCAGATGGTAGATGCTGATAGTTGGTCTATATAGCAGGGTCTTCTTTACATGTTCACTGGATGTTATCCTGGCCAAACAGACACTTTAAGCATACTGTATTAACTACTACCATTATGCCTAATTTTCTTTACTAATAGCAGAAATAAAAACTTATATCCTTACTACAACATTATTAATCATATAGCACACACCTTGCGAAAAACCAACTTTATAATATGTATTTATAACATACAGGCATGCCTATTTTTGGAGATCTCTTTTGTTGTGGAAGCAAGTAATCAAGCTAAAGAAGGACAGTTTTCCTATTCTGAAATATACTTCTAAGAATGCACTGTCCTTACCAAACTGTGAAAGTAGTACAAGTACTACTACACCAAGTAGTACTTGGGCCTGATTTCTCAATACAATAGCATTACTTCAGATCCAGTAACTAGCTAATCAGCTCTGAGGAGGGATGGAGTTCTAATAATTTTCAAACCTTCTCATCATTGAACCCACTTCTTCGCAGAAAGGGAGAGGTCAAACAGCTCTGACATTTTTCAGTACACAGTAAAATATCTGACCATGTGAGAGCAAGGCAGTGAGAAAGACTTGCTATGGTCAGTTGGGGAAAGGCTAGAGCAAAATCTCTCTAACAAGAACATATATAAATCGAAAGAAAGTTATGTCTCTGAGGTGTATTATGAATGCTTTGCTATTCACTAGTTCTGTCCTACCAATGCATGATGTATTTGCTCTGCATTTGGTATTATCCCACAACTGACACAATGAAGAGTCATTAATACACTAAGCTGAAAACTTGTGTCTCCATCTACTAGGGATTAACCTCCAAAAAGAGAAAAGAGAGCTATTTTTTGCATTAAGTGCTAGGATAGCAATTAATTCTTACAATAAGGGCTGGAAAAATCAGGCTACATTTTGCTCCTCTGAGGAGTGACAAGTTTCTCACTGTCATTGCTCTGATTACTTGACCACAAACTCCATTTTTGTAGCTCTCTTGATGTCTGCCCTTAAGCCATCTTGGTACACAAAGCACAAAACACTGTGTAGTGCAACTTGGAGAGTGCAAGGATTTGATTTTAATTATTTTGAGTATAGATTTATGCAACTGACAACTCTGATGACAGAGACAGAAATACACCAAAAATCTGACAGAGAGGCATGCCATTGAGGTCAACATATATCAGCGTATTTTTTTGTTTCCATCTTTACATTTTATGTTGCATTGGGAAAAGGTGTGTTGCAGAGTCACTAGTAGGAGCAGGGCTAAAGGACCACCACCTTTTCAGTCTGGTCTTCATTTATGTTTGTAAAAAACACAGGTGTAAGTCATCATCATTTTGACAGCATCATGTGTATCAGCACTGGTAAAAAAGTCACAGGTGTCAGGGCAATGGGGATTTTACCTACAGACTTTGAATTATTCTCCCTGGACACAGTCTGTGAAGGTTTCTCTTCTCAGATTCAATCTCTCATGGATACCAGGTCACCCCTAGTAGCATTTTGTTCTCATTTGATCCTCTTTGCCTGGATCCTAAAATTAGAGAAACAAAGCTGCCTGATAGAGATCTGCCTCCTCATAATGCTTCTTGGTTTGCTTGGGCATGCCCCAGCACTTAATATCAGCAGTGGAAAATATTAAGCAGTTTGTCAGTTTTGCACAAAAGCTACTTTACACGTTGTGCTAGGGTTTTTTTCTTCTTTCTGGCCCCTTCTTGTGAAAGTTTGCTGCAATATCTGTAAATAAACATGCAGTTAGACCCTACACTGAAGCTGCCTGAAGCTTGAAGCTGTTTTTGGTACTAACAAACACTTTAACTGTTTCCTAATCAATGTTCTTCTAACCTTAGCAGCCAATTAAGACACCACACACAGTACATGTGCCAATTTCCAGAATGCCTTTTCTGTGCTGGAATTAACATAGCATGCAGGAAATGCCTTGTGAATAAATTATTCTGTTGTCTTGGCATTATGTTTTCATCAATTTCTGCAGATTTATGTGGCCATCTTACTGCCTGGAAAGATACACAGGCCTGAAAGGGAAACCTTTCTTCTGAACCTCAGCTCTGACTTCCGTAGCTGCTCTGTACTTTGGCAGCTGCAGCAGGAGGTTATGTCCCCCTGCCACTTTGTCTGAAGCCTGCCAAAATTTCCCTGATAATCAAGGTATGGAGCTGGATTCAGGGGTTTATATTTGGGTTGCATCCCATATCTCTCTGACAGAGAATGTTAGCCAGGGGGTTTACAGCTTTGGAGGGTTTTTTGGGGTTTTTTTTGTTGTTGTTCGCATGGGGATTTTTTTGCTGTTGTTATTTTGGTTGTTTGTTTCTTTGTTTCTTTGTTTGCTTTGTTTTGTTTTACAGTGCTTATTGCTGTACAAACAGAACAAAGTGGCGACTTGTTCCTGGGAGCTGCAGTCCAAGATAGGTGCAGGCAGGATTTTGCAAATAAGTGAATAGTTCAATAAACAGAGGAATCAGCAGTGCTACCATTTCCTGAATGTTTCTCTCCAAGGTGATTGATGCAGATAGGCATGATAACATACGTGCTTGTGACAGCTTGGTTAGCAATTAAGAGTGTTTATTAAATTTTCTCACCACCTGGATCTTGCTTTATCATGTTTTTCCTGCAGTCAGCTTCCCTTTATCACGGGCTGTGTGATTCCTCTCTCCTGCGCAGCCATTTACTAGTGGCTAGTCACATTTTTTCTCTCCTTCCAAGTGGAAAATTATGATGGATGCAGAGGTCCTCAGGGAGCCATCCACAGCCCTCATTTTTGTAGCTAGGGTAGATGGAGTGGAAGCATAGGAGGTAGATAGATATGTTTGAACTGAGAGCAAGCAAAAAATCAAAACCTGATTGTGTTTTGTTGCTATCAGCTTTTTCTTTCTGGTCTGTAGGGATCTTCTGTGATTCATCAGGCAGAGGCAACTAAAAGAAGCAAAATAAATTAGTGTGTGTTGAACTCCTTACTATTATTGTGTAGAAGAGAGTAAGAAATCATGAACAATTATTTTGATCTTAATGGGAATTTTCCTGGAAATAGAACATTGGTTTAGTGCCATTCAGATGACACAATCAAGAGTATTAAAGTGAGCAGTTGAATCGGATTAATTAAAGGATTCAAGGTGAAAGGAGAGTATCCTTAATGATTATGAGTGATCATATGAGATCTTTACTTGTGTTATTGCAAGGAATGGCACAAATCCATTAATGACATTGAGGTCAGCAAGAGCCAGGGTGTCAGAATCTGAGTATAAATTGCATCAGATGGAAAAGTCATACACAAACCAACCAAAAAAATGAGTGTGAAGCAGGGATTAAGCTGCGGGTGACACAGATGGACTCATTGAAAGCAGTTTGAGGAGGTGCTGTGGTTTAACCCCAGCCAGCAGTCCAGACCCACACAGTGGAACTGAGGAAAAGAATCAAAAGGCTAAAACCTGGAAAATTCATGCGTTGAGATACAGACAGCTTATACAGGGAAAGCAAAATCCATGCGCACAAGTTGAGCAAAAGAAGAATTAAATTCCCTGCTTCCCACAGACAGGTAGGTGTTCAGTCATCCCCAGCAGAGCAGGGCCCTGTTACATGTAATGGTGACTTGGAAAGATAAACACAAGACAGACACCACCACTCCAAACATCTCCCAATTCTTTCTTCTTCCCTCCACTAAGCATGATGCCATATGGTCTAGAATGTCCCTTTGGTCAGTTTACATCATCTGTCCTGGCTCTGTCCACTCCTAAACTCCCAGGTTGTAATGGTTTCACGTTTGCCTCTGTTTCTGTTTACTAAATTTAGTATACTGGTTTGCATGTCTTTTCTGCTGTGAGGTGAAATCAGCAGAAAAAAAGCAAAACAGGCCCAACTTAAAAGTAAACAGATAGTTTTATTAACACACACTAAAAAAAGGAAAGAAGAAAAAAAACCCAAAACAAATGATACTTTCAAAACAACTCCTTCTCTTACAACAAAATGTTAACTTCCCCACAAGACAACGTAAAAAGGCAAAACTCAGAACTCTGTATCAGTACCACTTATAAAACAGTCTTTCTTTCAGTCTTTGAGAGAGAGAAGTCTCTGCTGTTTTGTTCTTGTAACTTTCCACAAGAGAAACAGTCTGCTTGTGGCATCCAACTTTTACAAAAGCAGCCCGCCCAGGAGCTTCTGCAGTTGTGGAACCTCCCATATCACATAGCTTTTCCTGTGACTACATATGGGCCATAGATTCACATATTGGGGTGTCACTTTTTAAAGATAAGCAACTTCAAAGGCAAAGAATTCTACATCTCAGGGAACAGAGATGTCTTTTCACCTTTTCCACTGGTGCAGAGGGCTTCTTCTCATCTCTCTCTGTTCAAACCTCTCACGGAATCACCAAATTACAACTTCTAATTCAATATTCACTCAGATACCTTTGCTTAAAAATCCACAAATCATCTCCTCAATTCATATTGTCCACAATTTAAAGGAATACTTAAGCATATTCATATGACAGTCTGTTACCACAGCTCATAGGAGATTTGCAGCCTAGGACTAAGGCAACTTGTCATCTCTCCCACTTAAGAAGTCACTCTTTGTTTACTGACTTAGGTATCTTCATATTGTCCCTTTACATATCTTTAATTTAGCCTTTCCTCTCTTGCTGAGAAGGGTTAGAGTTTTAGAAAGTGTCAATCTGTGTCAGGAAAGAGTTAAAATTCGTGCCCGGGCCTGCAGATGGTCATGTGGTCTCTGCCAGGCAGCCCCTAGGATTTTCAAAAGCCGTGGGGATCTCAGAGCAGCCTGGCTGGTGGATGCTGTTGTAAGTAAATAAATGTTTCCAGGGGCTAAAGGTTAAGTGTTGTAAGTAAGTAATGTTTCTGAAAGTTATGTGTTAAAAGTTCTAAGATAGCTATAAGGGAGTTAATGACTCCTTGAACAGGGAGGGTGAAAAAGTGGTAACTGTTTAAAGAGATGACATCACCTAAGCAGTGTCAGCGCTCCAACCCTGGATTGGTGGATGCAATGGACCAATCATTTAATGCCTTGGCAAAATGATTGGTCCAGGATGATCCTCACTAAAAGCCAATCAGACTCCAGACAATGAGCCAATCAGAGAGAGGATCCTGAGTGCCCCAAACAAGAGAGAGCAAGAGATGATAAAAGGGACTTTGAGACTTTGCTGGGGGTTCTCCAGTGGAAGTTCAGGTCTTAAGGAGTACCCAGTGTTTTCACACTTTTACTTTGTATTTTTTTTCTGGCTTGTTGGGTGGTGCCTGGGCATATCTTGGGCTCCTGTCCTTGGTGGTTGCAAAAAAAATAAATGGAGGTGCCTTTTTTTTTTTTGGTCCATCTAAGTCCCTGCCTTGTTTATTACAGATGCCTTCTTTTGCACCCCTCGATCTCATGGCATGGACCTGCTAAGAGCCAGCCCCTGGGGCCCAGGGGGGAAGATCCCATCCTTTCCCAGGCCAGCAGCACAGGCAGCTAGGGCTGGGACAGAGCCCAGCCACGGCCCGGCCCCCTCTGCCACAGCCCCTGGCACACAGCCAGCACTGCCAAACTGCAGCACTGCCACATGCGGCCAGGGGAAAAGGGGGGCTCAGCTGGTCCGGACCACTCTTCTGTGGGCAGCGGCTCCTGGAGGCCCGGTCGGGCCTGGCCGCCCTGGGGCAGCAGGGCCTAAGTCAGGCCCTCCTCGGCTGCCCACGATGTTACCTGGTAGCCAGCTGGGAGGAAGAAGGTGACTCAAATACAGTCTTAGCTTATAGAGGTATTACCAAGAGTTGCATTCCATTTTCTCAGTGGTCAAAGCACATGCCAATAGCCAAGAACTAGCCCCTGATAGGTCCCTGTCTTTTCCAAACAATTCTAAGGGTCCTGACAGGGCAATATTCCATATTCCTCTTCAACTAAAACCCAAACTGTGTTAACCCATAACACAGGTACTCCCAGGTGCTTCCCAGGGTGGCCACAGGAGGAGCAGAAAAGGCCTTGGCTCTGCAAGCCCTGCTCAGCAATAACAAAAACATCTCTGTATTATCAGCTCCATGTTCAGCACAAATCCAAAACACAGCCTCGTACCAGGCCTTGGAAAGAAAATAACTCTACCCCAGACACATTGAGCAGAAAACACTTAAAAGCCCTGGCAGAGTTATGTCTAGAAGCTTCCTCATATTCCAGAGTAGGGAAGCAAAATGCATTTTGCATGGACAACAACTGTACAACTGTGTTTCCACTGAAGACTAAAATTGGGATAGCCTTTCTGAAGCCAGAGAACCCCATTCACACCCAAACACATGAGCAGTGTGGCTGAGGAGGAAGCCAGCTGTCCCTGCTGTCCCAAAGAACAAAATAAATGAGCAATCTTTAGTAAGAAATACTGGCAAGCAAAAGGCTGACTTTTTCAGCTATGCAATCTGACACTTATCAGGCTGGTGCCAGAGTAAAGCCCATCTCTAAAAGCCCCTTGTTTAGTTCCTGGTTAAAGCTGGCTACCTTTGCTAAGGATGAACAGACCAGTGCCATGTGCAGCATTCTGAGTGTTCTGTTCTCCTGATGTTAAGTGATGACAAATCTGAAACAAGATTTTCATTGGAAAAGGAGATGAAAACCAAGGTTTTTATAGATTTGAGTTTATGCATGCCTTTTGGGTGTGTACTATAAAAAACTAACTCGAATAAAAGACCCAAACAAATATTAATTCCAACCTCCCCTCCTATTATTTGCTGAGGAAAATATGGCATAGATGCTGTCAGCCTGCAAGTGACAAGGCAAAAAAATGCCTACACACTACTAAGACAAAACTCTGAGAAGTATGTTGTTGACTCTCTATTTTACTTTCAAATTAAAATTCTAAACTATTTTAACATTTTTTCCTGATTTTGTTCACCTTGAAGATTTTTTATGATACAAATTATTGCAGAGCAAAAATCAGCTGTTGAACAGAACATAGACTGCTATATTGCAAAATAAATTACTAGGTAATTAAAAGTAGATTCTGACAAGATAGTTTGGAGCACAATCTTCACATCACTGGTGATGGCTGACGTGAATAAAGGGCAAAATGTGTTCTATGTTCTTACTTTAATCTTCTCAGAAAGAGGAGGAGATTATTTTCCTTTTTTGTTAGACCTAGGTATCAGAAGGAGAAAACATTTAAATGCAGAGACAAGTCTTAGGGATCTGCAGCAGTACAGGTTCTTCTGTACTGTACATCTCTTCTTCATCATGATCTCACTACAGGGTTTTCACTTCGTCTTTCTTTCCAAAATGTCCCACAGTAATATGCAAGACCTGGATCCTGTAATCTGTCTAATCCACTGCAGGGTGAAAGAACAAGAGGGAATGGCCTCCAGTTGCATCAAGGGAGGTGCAGTATCAATATTAGGAAAAAAAAATTTCACTGAACGTGTGGTCAGGCATTGGAGTAGACTGCCCATGGAATGAATCACTGCCTCTGGAAGTGTTCCAAGAGTGTGTGGATGGGGCACCTGGGGACATGGTTTAGTGGTTAACAAGGCAGTACTGCATTAGCCCAGTGAACTTGGAAGTCTTTTTGAACCTTAACCATTCTATGATTCTATCTTCCAGGAAGACAATTCATGTTAAATCCTGTGGGCCCAATGATGCTTATTCTAGGAACAGTCCCTTGGACTTGTATTATGCAGACATCTTGCATTTTATGCCTGCCTTTTCTAGCATGTGCTGGTGAGTTATTAACACCACAGGAACTCACCATCAATTTCAGGTGTAAAGCTGTGAAAAACCTATACCAACCTGTCTTGATTTTGCAGTTGCTGAAAATTTTGATGTTCATGTGGCTTCCTAGCATCTCAGGTTTCAGTGCTGGAGGACTGGAGGCATTGATTGCCCTAAACATGAAGTCTTGAAAACTTCAAACCTCCATCCTTCTGCCATGTACTGTTGTGGTCTGGTCTGGTGATGAAGGTGCCGCAACCTTCCTCGCTAGAAGCATCTTTAAAAAGACACCTAGGTCGACGGAGGCACAGGCACTCTCAGGCGCAGAGTGATCAGCTTTTTTGTGCACTCTCAGGTGCAGAGTGATTAGCTCTTTTTGTGAGACTGTCTGAGCGGCAGAGCTGAGTGACACCAGGTGATGCAGGAGTAAAAGCAGCAAGACAATCTCCAGGAGAGCTTCTTTATTCCACGAGGTCTGAAGGAGAAAGAGCTGGCTGGTCCCAGGGAAGAGGGATTAAATAGGGTAGCTAGGAGTGGGGTTTCACAACCTGGCCAATGGGGAAAGGAATTTGGAAAGAGACCAATCAGGCAAAGGATCCAAAACTGACCAACCAGGGAAGGGGAAAACCAGGCACAAGGGAAATAACTAATAAAGTATAAAACATTAACACAGAACTGCAAAGGCTCATGGGTTGGAGCACTTTTGCTCACCCTGAGCTACAAGGAAATCTCTCAAAGTGACTTCCCAAAGGGGGGTCATTGTAAACTGAGGCAGTCTAGGGGCTGCACACTCTCCAAGATAGTGAATTGTCCTCTGTGGATGGGGACCACCTCCAGGGACCACCACTGTGTATTGTATCAAATGCATTCTGAAGCATGTTTACATTTGAAATTTCATTCTTACACTGTTGTTTTTGATAAACCAAAACACTCTTTTGGAGTTCTATCACCTTCTGTGTTCTATTAATGGCTCACAATGTGTGATTTGAGTCTGGGATTTATATTCTAGCTGAGTGACATTGAGGAGGAAACAGGTAATTTTTTAGCAAATGTAGCAGTAGTATTTTTGCATGGAGAATGTGATACACAGACACTCCATCACACATGGTCATCTGGTGTACAGTACAGCTCCAGCTAGTGGACATGGAGGAATATTGATATAGGCAATCAGAAATCCCATATCTGAATGTGTATAACTGCAGCAGAAATCTCTTGTCAGTATGCTCAGGTCTGCACGTCTTATTTCCACAAAACCGTGTCTGATTAACAGTCTTGAGGAATAGGTACTTCATCAACCAAACCACAAGGCTACCACTTTTGTGATAGCTTCTTCAAAATCACATCCAACAGTGTTCTGCAAAACTGTCACTGTTTATGAAGTTTTAGAGAACCAGTGTAAAAGACCATGAGGATTTTTGCTAGAAAGGGGCTGTGGGATATCAAGGGAAATGTTAGGGAATATAGGGAATGCAAGTGATGCAAAGAAATGGACATCTTTAAAACACACATAACCTCTTTCAGTGCTTTCTTCACATTCTACCCCTTCAAAAAGATTAAAAAATGTGTGATTGTATTTGGCCTGTGGATCAGGTCCTTCATTTTTTTACTTACTTTGTTGGCACAGTTTCAAGGATTTCAACAGAGTTGTATTGATTTCTGTTTCTTGAGAATCTGCCTACCGTGTTTGATCACATTGCTCTGGTTTTATGATTGGGATTTCATGTCTGAGGATTGTGTGTCTCCTGAGAAAGAGCATGAGTACAAAGTGCCCTGGACAACATCTCAAATTGTGCTGGGCATTATTTTTAGGAGGTAGGAAGTATGACAGAAAAGGAAAAAGCTACTGTTTTAATGCACTCTGGCCAGTAGCAGAGGCCACAGTGTTCCTTTAGCAGATAATCAGAGAATCATAGAAATATAAATCCATTTGAGTTGGAACAGTCCTTGAAAACCATTGAGTTCCAATACCACTGCCTTGGGCAGGCACAACTTCTGCCAGACCAGATTGTTTAGGGTGCCATCCAACCTGGCCTTAGACACTTCTAAAGATGGGACAGCCACAACTTGTCTGGGCAATGTGTTCCTGTCCTTACAGTAAAGAATTTCTTCCTCATATTTAATCTAAACCTGCCCCCTCTCAGTTTGAAGGCATCACCCCTCTTCCTAACATGCCCTTGTACTACAGATCACTTTCCAGCTCTCATGGAGCCCCTTTAGGTATTGGAAGTCTCTCTAAGGTCTCTCTGGAGCCTTATCTTTTCCAGACTGAACAACCCAACTATCTCAACCTGTTTCCAGCTTTCTCAGCATCTTTGCAGACTCCTTTGGACTTGCTCCAAAAGGTTTATGTTTCCTTGTGTGATTCAGACTGAAGTAATAGCAATGATCATGAGCAGGAGTCAGAATTTTCTGTGCAAACCAAACAAACTTTTTTCAGCACTCCATTTTTAATATTCTCTGCAGCATGTTTAATAATTTAATTCTTCAGTGCATTTGAATGTTTAAATATACCTCCAAAGGAGACGAGTCACTGGCTCATGCAAAATCGCTCTGAAGTATGTAATTAATTTTGATACACTGAAAATTTAGCAGACCTAGACTGAGTTACAACGCTGAACTTTTTTATGAGCACTTTAATGCAAATTGGGAACTTTTTTCTTTTCTGCATACAGCTTTTATCTAAGGTGGTGGCTCTTGTTCTGGACAAGATAAACTTCTTGACTTTTGGAACACAGATGCATTTCTGATATTTTGTCCAGAATAGAGAAAGATTTTTTTAACACTATGTGAGGTCCCAAAAGAAACCTAAACATGCTAAAGATTACAGACTTAAAAATAAATTGTTAATTTCCTTGTCTGTGAGTAAAAGACAACTTTCCAGGACTTCAGCAGGGGGCTTTTGTATTTTTAGCCCATGTCATGTTTTTGCATGGAAAGTGAAGAGTTGGGATGTTTTCCTTGACCTTTAATATTTATCTGTGTCCTGTTTTTCAGGGTTGTGTGGCATACCTGATGTTATGAGGAGTCTTTCTCACAAGCTGCTTTGTGCCATTCACACAGCATGAAACTGTGTCAAGCCAAAGATCCACTGCAAGTGAGGTTTTACAGCTAGTGTTTGGCCTCTGAGTAACTTATGCAGCTAGTTGCTTATCTGCTCACTGGTGGAGTAGATTGAGGAGCAGAAAAGGCCTTTGCTCAGTGCAGGCCCTGCTCAGCAGTAATGAAAACATCCCTGTGTTATCAACACTGTTTTCTGCACAAATTCCAACACAGCCCATACTAGCACCTGTGAAGAAAATTAACTCTTTCCCAGCAGTGCACTGAAGTAGAAAATGTTCAATTAGCGCTGGGACTACTGTGGCTGAGATGAAGAGGATGCATTTAAGCATTCCTGACAGTGGTCCTTCCTCGGGTGAGACTTCTGTGTGCTGAGCAGCTGCTCTGCCTGTACCAGACATTTTTCTCCCTCTGTGCTGTGGAGGGAGGATGAGGTGAACCACCCCCTCTGCCCTCCACTTCACCTCCACCCACATGAAAACCTGGGGTGTTTCTCTCAAATCAGAGAGGACTCAATCATTTCCATCAGGTCAGAACTGACAGTGTGTTGTAAGAACTTTTCAAAGACCAAGCAATGATAGGTGAGGGATGCAAACTGCTGCAAAGAAACTAACTTCATGATTTGCCATAGGTCTCTGCTTTTATGATATCTCCTTGCCACAGGTGAGGCAGGAGAACTTCTCTCTGGTTATTTTGTGGTGAGTCTGAGCAGCCAGGCAGTGGTAATGTCACTGCATTCACAGAAAAAAAGACTGACTGAATAAAACTTTTTCAGAGTGGACATGGAAAAGTGAGAGCATATTTTAGTGTCAGAGAAGAATGAAACCTTTTTATGTGAAATTGCTACCTCCAGTGAAAGGTACTGATGATAGAGCACTAAGTGATCCAAGGGCAATGTCATAGTGTGGTGGGATGGAGATTGGTCAGCAGCTGAGTACCTTAACAAGAAGAAAAGAACTGATCAATAGCAAACAACTTTTCTTCCTAAAGCAATGTACCTGATCTCCAGTGAAGGACAATCTACTGTGAGACAATAACTAGGAGCTGTATACTACATGCAGATGAAAAAAAGAGAGTGAAGCACAATGGGGAGAAAACTGCCTTTCCATCTAGAGTTATTAATTGAAGAAACTCTTTTTAATCAGATTCTAAACAAATATACAGTTGTTAAAAGTGACACTGCTGCCTGAGCATTCTCACACCATTCAAGAAGTCTCGCTGAAATATCTGCTAGTGTAAACAAAGAACCTGAGACTTGTCTCAAATAAAGAGACAATTTATTCAATGACTTTTGAATAGTATGACAGTGGTATTTTCTGCATATATGTAGCTTCATTCTTCAAAACATCAAGAGAAAATTACATATTCAACTGCAAAGCACCTGAATGGTCTTGAAAACCACTAGCAGAAGGCAGATAGGTTGAGAAATGTTGTGGATTGATTAATTTTCCCTAATGAAGGCTGTCCTTTGTGAAGTGTTAACATGAAGTGAAGCCTGACTTCTTTGTCCTCAGATGCTGCTAACTATATGGTGGAAAGTTCATATTCGCTTTGTTGGGGGTCTTTAAAGAGTCAAAGAGACAAAGAGATCCAGTTCAAGGTTGGAAGCAGAGAGCTTCCTTTGGGAGGCCATACTAGGGGAGTAGGTGTAGGCCTGTGTCCTGCCAAAACTGCTTCTCTATTAAACCATTCAAATTGCATCCTCCTGGATAAAATGGACAGTTTGCAAAAGATCTCGAAAGCTGATGGACAGAGGAGGGTTGCTGGTTACTGATTTATAACTGCCCACTCCAAAGCCAGCAGTTCAGGGGATGTGTCTCTTGGTATTGGGAGATTGAGTATGAAGACAACATTTCTTTTAGGTCACAGAGAAAATGGGTGGCAGAGCTGTGACCTCTGAAACCCAGGTTAAGGGAGCAGTGGGCTTTGGAGAAGGGAGAATTTCTATACCAGCACTGTCAAAGACTTTCTGCACAGCACATTCTGGTGATTCAGAGTTTGTAATGGTTCTGATTATCTATCCAAAACTGTTTTTATGAAACTTGGATAGAAGCTGTTTTTTTAGGACAAATGGGTACCTTGGCCTACTTAAGACTGCTTTGCTGAGTCAGAATATCATTACAACAGATGAGGTACTCTCAGTAATTCATCACACAGTTCTGTCTCCTGCTGTGTGGTCCTAGCATTTTATTCACAGGAACGCATGCTGTGATACTGACGTCACAGGCCAGAAAATGAAACATATTAATCATTTTAGCAGCACATGTAAAAATGAGTAGCACAAACCTCCTGTTATTTGCACAAGAATAAGCAGGGAGCTTGGTTTTTGGCTTACTCAGGTGAATGAACACTGTTGTTGAAGAGGGAGAATAATAGATGCAAGTGGTAGAATAATTTAACATCGCTAAATTATTCGGGAATGTTGATTCTGTGCCAGTAGCTTGTTAGCTAAAGGTGTTAGGAAAAATTACCATTCCCTCAAAAAATCTGCCAACATAGATTTACCTGAGAAAAGTTCTTTGAAATTACGAGATTTTAAAAAAATTTTGGACCATTTTTTAGGTGTTTCCTAGTGGACTGATTCTTTCCGTAAAATAAGACAACAAGGGAGGAGGAGCTTATACTCTTCTTATGGGAGTTATTTATTTATATACTTTATTGATGCACCCTGGTGTTTCAGTGAATGTTGCTAAAGCGAAATTCCTGTGTTTAAAATGAGTTATGATAAAAAAAAGAGAATTGGATTGATGGATGTATGTATTAATTGAATGTAAGAGGTATAATCAATCAAGTGATGCAGGTTGGAGAGGACCCCTGGAGGTCTCTGATCCCTTTTTTGGTCCAAATGTGCCTTTTGGAACAGGACCATCTGATTCACGTTGCTTTGGGCTGCTGGGTTCAAATACCTGCAAGGCTAGAAACTTTACAAGCTGTCTGGGCTCCTGTGCTGATGTTTGACCACTTTTGTGGTGACCAGAGATCTGCTTTCCCCCCGCTGGGCTGGGTCTGGCTCTGCCTTCCCTACACCTTTCCTGGAGGTAGTTGGAAAAAATCAGCATCACCCAAATGATTACACGATTTAACAGGTCTTCTGCATTTTTCATTCATCTAGGTTTGCACTGAATAGCTTTCCTTGGATGTCTGTGGGTATGTATTTTTTCTCTGTCAAACAATTTCCTGATAACCTAGTCTGAAGATTCTGATCTTGTGAAACCAATGGTAAAAAAATGAAAGTCTTAATCTTTACATGATTTTTTTTTCCTGGTGGTCTGCCAAATCCTGTTAGCTAAAACATGGCCAAAATATCCCACTATGTGTGAGAAAAAGATAATGGAGTAGCATTTCCTATCTGCTGTGTAGGGACACTTACTTTTTTAGAGTTTAAAGAAAAAAATGGAATATCATCTCTCTGGGGATAAAGGAATAATTGATGGCTTAGGCAATAGAGAAGTTATGACCCTCTCATTTAAGCTCTCATTTCAGGGGGTTTTTTTCTAATCCTGATTTACTCATTGGAGATATTATTTTCTCAGTATCAACTCTTTGCCATGACTATTGCTTACTCTTGCCCCTAGTTTTGGTTTAATTCATGGCAGCTTCTCATTTAACTGCCTCAAAACTGGAGTGACTGTTCATCTCAGTTGGGACATAGAGCAGCTTTCTCTGCAGTAAGAATTTGCTGCATGGACAAGAGGAGGAATAATTTAAATATCTTTTCTTCAGTTTCCACTGGGTAACAGGGATATCTCTTTTTAAAATCTTTATAGAAACTTTCACTACAATAGCTGGGGAAGGCAATGCTACAACTCATGATTTACTGAATGCAGGTGTCTCACAATACATATAACAGAAAAAAAATTACTCTGGGAAAGACTACCCACATTGACAGTGACACCAAAGACACTGTGTATGTCTAGAGCCGAGAACTACCAAGTTTCTTCAAATCAATACCCAGAGGCATCACTACCCAGAGGCATCACTTTCTTTCTGTTTGGTCCCCTGATTTTAAAAAACTGTTCCTCCTTTCTCTGAGGAATCCCGTCCATGTCTTCTTTGTCTTCAAACCTTTTGAAAATGAGTTTTCACAAACTCTGAAAAACAACTTCTAACTGAAATAAAGCACTGGAAGAAGGCAGTGTTAGATTCTATATCAGGAAGAAATTCTTGACTGTGAAAGTGATGAGAACCTGGCACAGTTTCCCAGAGAAACTGTGAATGCTCTATCCCTGGAACTGTTCAGGGCCAGACTGGCTCTGAGCAGCCTGGTCTAGTAGAAGCTGTCCTTGCCTGTGGCAGGGAGTTGGAACTAGATGGTCTTTTAAGGTCCCTTCCAACCCAAACCATTCTGCAATTCTGTCATTCCAAATGTCTTCTGAAGTCAGGGCTTTCATCCCCCAAAATAATATTCGTTGGTGGAAATAATTTGTTGACCGTCAAGTGAATCCTCATCAAACAATTTCAAACACACTTTCTTTTTTTTAGGAAGGACTAATGTTATCATTAAGGTCTGGTAATTGCCATTAGCACATGAGTGCCACAGTTTGAGTATGACATACACATATTGTATCATTTTAAAATTTCACAGCTATAAATGCATTTGTTTGTTTGGGATTTTATTAATTCCCTGAGCTACATGCTGTGTGTTGCCTCTAATTTTCTTCTCTCTGTGGTTTTACGAGTTATTAGATTTCTTTTAATCATAAATTTAACACTTTGGGCTTTTTCTAAATAGTGAACACTGTGTCTTAATATTTGGATTTGTAACTGTTCTGACAGATTTTCAGGTATCTGATAGCTAGTGAGGGGGAATAAAGTGAATTTGTTAAAGCTGAGAGAATCAGTAAGAAAAACCAACCTAGATGCTAAGAGAAATGAGTGTTGTCTTTCTGTGAAACATCTGTTTTGTTTTATTGGTAGAACTGATGATTAAACTGCCAAAACTCTTCATGCCTTCTGGTTCCCAGAATAAGTAATTATTTTAGAGCAAGAATTATTCATTCACAGTTCTGCCATTTCAGAAGTCTAGCTCTCTTTTGTGGTCACAATGAAAATCTCTTTTAAAATACCTTTGTCTGGGTGATCTTTGCTAATTTTTAGCAGACAGCTTAAAAAGAGCAGATTGCAAATTTGGTTTGTGATCATATGCAAAGTATCTACTGATGTCTATCTTACATCCCTGTTGTTTGCAGGGTTTCCAGGTCCCCTAAATACCTCAGGACCTCAGATATTAAATACCTCAGATATTTGTTTATCTCAGGAGTGCATGCCAGGGAGAAGAGAAGCAGAATGTCACTTTACCCTGACAGCTTGTGCAGGTACAAAGGCTCACAGGGAGGAAAGGAAATTGTTGCTGTGCTGAGATTTGAAATGGCTGTAGCCCAACTTTGTTGATGTGGCCCACAGCCAGGTATCTATTCACTATCCAAAGGCAGGTGCAAATAAGGAGGTATCAGGTTTTTTTCTAATCTTCTTCTCAAGAACCTGCACAAGGACCTTTGCTGTTCCAGCAATGGAAAGCACTTACCATGGCACAGACAGACAGAAGAGGGAAACTGCCATCCTGAAAATCCTAAGAGCCTGTGACTATGAATGGAATGCAAAACTAGTGGATGTCCAGTGCTGTGCAGATATCATAGAATCATAGTTTAGTTTGGAGTTGGGAGGTACCTCTAATCCACTTGCCATGAGCATTGATATGACTAGGCTGCCCAGAGTCTCATCAAATCTGACTGGGAATATTTCCAAGGATGGGGTCATGGGTATCCTACCATGATTCATCCCACTGATTTCCACTTTAGTGCTAGCTTTTAGAAAACAGAGGCTGACCCAAGAGGTGCCATCCTCCTTTCACCACCTATTGCAGCTGAGGTCTTGAGTGCATAAGAAAGAGAACTTGCTTCCTTATAGCTAATCATGGTGTTAATGCCATCACTCTGATTAATCATCTCCAAAACTACTGAAAGTTACCCCACTTAATCTGAGAAGGGGACAATATTTGGAAGTAGTGTAAAACAGTGAAGTTTAAAGCAATACATGTGCTCTTGAACTGTCCATGTTACCATGTGCAAAGCAACCTGCCTTCCAGAGGACAGTTCCTTTAAAATTTAAGCTTTTCTGGATTTGTAGTATCTAAAGCAGGTGGTCTGGACATACCCTGGCTGTTATCTTTCTTGCCTCCTGCTGTTCCAGCATAGATCCCTCTTATCTCTCCCAGTTTCTGTGGATGGATGTATTGTACTGCAGCTTTAAATGACTGGTTCATCCTCTCCTAACAAATCTTAACAGACTGGTTCTAAAAATATTTTCTCATCTTAGAGTAACTAAAATCCAATTAAGTAAGTGAGAAGAAGAAAAACATTTGTTTATCACCCTGCCAGAATAAATTAATTTTTGTGGGACTGTGTGTGTCAGAGCAATATGTAAACGTTTGTCACTGCCCATCATTTGCATACAAACTGCGATGCACAGTGGTAGCCAGCATAAGCAACAAAGAATGTTGCTTGGGCAAAACTTTACCTGACCTCCTCAGCTGCTTACATAAAACTCCCTGTGGCCCATTCTCCTGCAGTATTCAAAATTGAAGGATTCCTCCCATTCCTTCAGCTTGGCAAAACTTCCTGCCTCAATATGCCACCAGACAGAAAACAATTTTTTTTTTTTTCTGAAGAGGAGTTGTCAGTGGTATAAATGTACTGTGCCATGCTCATAAGGAGTGTTTGTCAGAAAACAGCATCTCCAGTCACTTTTCATCCATTGTGGAATCGCTCATGATGTTTAGAGAATTGAGGAGATGTTTTAGCTGCTTTACATCATTTTGGCGAACCTGTCTCTGAGGGCAAACATCTCAGTGGACACTAGTGTCTTTTGGGATGCTGATGAGTCAGTGGTGTAGCAGCACTATAATTCACTTAGCACAGGTCCAGGGTGGTCACAGCTTTGGACATGGCAATGAGGTGGGTTAGCCTAAACTGTGGCTTCAAAGGCAGCCAAAGGTGACATTTAATAATGGAGAGTATCCGATGTAATTCCATTACTTGCCCTGGTGCAAATTCAGCAACAGTATGAGTAGCTGCCTAGGTCTGATTCCTCAGAGTTTGCCAATTTTCCAATTCCCAGCACATGCAGGACATGCTGGGTGAATTTTCTTAGAATTTTTTTGTTTTGTTTCTTTGCTCATCAAACTGTTTGGTTTTCTTGGTTTTTGTTATTTGGGGTTTTTTTTCTTGCTTTCTTTTCTGCTCAAAATGGCATTAGGAATGATATTTAAAGGAGTAGCATGACAGTCAAGTTGTGAGTGAAGAACAGATATTGAAGAGTGACAAGAAAAACAACATTTTAAGCTATAAGCAGTACCTGGCAATTTTCACCAGGAGAAGTACTCACATTCTCATGTGACTGCATTATTCATCTCTAGGATCTCTAGGATCTCTACAAAGGATGCAGAGAGTATATCAGTACTTTACAGCTTGCAAGGAGATGGCACAGCTGACTTCTGTTTTGAGACATCAGGCTGCCCAATTTAGCAAATTGGCAATAAGGCGGTTTTTATCTAAGATTTTTACATTAAATTAATTAGCAATTACGTTACAGTGTTCTTGCACCCTGCTGAACTCATAAGAAGTGAGAAGAATCTGGATGATTTTGTGCTAGAGGAGCCTGTGCATTCTCCAGGAGTAACATAATCATCCTGCATGAGACATGTTTTAGACTACATCTAACAGTTAAGCGTACCTGTGCAAAACCTCTTTTGATTAGCTTCATCCTTTGGGCAAAGCACAAGGTTTGAAGGTTCAAATCTCTTGCCTTTGGCTACTAGAGTTCCTCAGAGAATATTCACTTTTGTCTTTTGAAGAAAATTTTCTTCCACCTTGCCCTCCTTGAATTGGACTAAAAATCTTCAAAACATGTACGTAGACCACACATAAAAACCACATTTCCTCATACTCAAAAAAATGAAAGTTCTTGCACTGCATTGTTTTACAGGGGGCACAAACATGCCTAAAATGTAAGTGTCTGTATATAATAATATCAAAAATAGCTGTCAGAAGAATTAGGTATTTGGATTGCACAAAAACACGGAGACAGCAAAGTAAGAAATCTTAACCACTTACAAAGTTTAGATTCACAGATTTAAAAATCTGATGCATTCTGCCAGACTAGTGACCAAGTTGCACTGCTGTCTGCAGTAATTTATCTGATTGCACTCGACATCATTATTCAATGCTTCTCTCAATTCATATAAGGAAGCACAGGTTCCTGTTCTGTAATTAAGGACAGAACTGTGTCTTAGAGCTGATGCTGCAGTGGAGGTCTGAATGGTCACAGCATAAGGTGATGGTAATATTGATGGTAATGCAGCATTATGTATGGCAATATTGACACTGGAAGGTGTTTGTGGATTTTTCTTGGCATATTGTATCACATGCTCCAGCTAAATACTGAATTAATTCTTCAAGGATATATATTATACCGCTAATATGACTAATTATCAGTCTAAAGTCTGTTGCATGTAGCTTTTTTCTCCTATATTAACTGATGACAAAAAATATTTTAAGTCAAGATCAGAAGAGGCTACTTTAGGATAATTCATGCTGGTAAAGCAAGGAAAACAGATACCCAGCCATATATATAATTTTGTCTTTAAGAATGTGAACTTTTTGTTGAGTAAACTATGTATGTAGCACAAGCTGTGATTTAGCTTGGGAAAGTGGTTGTAAAAGAGTGCTTCTTTTCTGGAAGCTGGGGAGGTGAGGTGCAGCATTCTTGATGGTCAGTAAATACTTGAACTTTGTTTGCCTGAACCCATTCTGTTTCACAGCAGTATGAGACAGAACAGGAAATGCACTTCAGGGTAATTATGATACTTTCTGAGGGATTAAAGTGATTCTGCCTTTGACCTTTGGCCTTTCATGTTGTCATATTTTTCACAGTGTGCTAATAATCTCACAAAAATTAATGGCTTGTCATGTCTCTTTGCAAGGTATGCCATGCCGTGCATTGTAATTATGATTATGCTGTTCTGTGCTGTGAAATTGTAAAACATGAAAGCTAGGCCCCCAGATTAATGATCTCAAAGGAGCCCCGAGAAAGAATTTCCTCTGGACAGGCGACATTCTTTTCTCCAAATGAGAACAAAACTGCCTGGTTCCTGTTCTGTGCACACTCAGACTTCCCTCCTTTGGGTCTTCCAAAAGGACTTTTTAAACTGTAGGTGAGTTTCCTTTGTTTTGTCTGTGCTTGTTTTTGTTTTTTGGGTGTTTTCTTGTTAATTAAGAAAGTGAAGTGTTGGATAAGGGCCTAAAGTAATCACAGGCTACATATCTTTCCCAGTCTTACCTGGTTTTCCCTCAAAACTGCTCTTTCAGTGCTCATCTCTCCTTTTGCCAGAGGTTGGGTCAAGCACACATGTCCAGGAGTCTTTAGAAAAGACAGATTTTGAAAATATCTTGAAGTCAGAGAAGTTACAGAAAAAGCATGACCTGAAAAATCCAGACAGGAATTCCCACTGTTCTTCTGGAAGTGCCAGTGCATGCAAAAGCCTTACTGGGCATCCTAACAGAGATCATTTTAAGATGGAATAAATCAGAGCCTTTCTGAGTTGGTTAATTTGGATTTCATTCCTTGGGATTTGGCTGGAGCCATGACAATATGACTCTGATTCTGAGTTTTGTGGATGTTCTTGAGCATGGTCAGAACCTAAGTACCTTCGCTACTGTTCACTCACCCACGGGCTGGGGAAAAATTAGAAGGAAGGCAAAAGCACTCCTGCATTGAGTGAGAGGTGGAACAAACCTGTGTGCACCAGGAAAGCAAAGAAGGAATTTATTCACTGCTTCCCATTGGCAGGCAGAAGTTCAGCCCTTTGCTGGACAGCAGATGTGATGGCTGCTTGGGAAGTGGAGGACAAAGGCCATAAGTAAAAGTATTGTTACTTCCTCCTCTTTTCCTTGAGCTTTTATTGCAGACTACAACATTATATAGTCCAGAGTATTCCTGTGGTCAATGCATATCACTGTCCCAGCTATGTCCCCTGCCAACTTCTTGCCCAAGGGAGGGTAAGGTGGCAACCTGAGGAGCAGAGAAAGCCCTGACCCTGTGTAAGCACTGTTTGGCAGCAGTCAGCATAGTCTGCTGTCAAGCCTGGTTTAGTGACAAAACCTAAACACAGCACCTTATAGACTGCTATGAAGAAAATTAACTCTTTCCCAGCCAGACCCTGTACAATCTCCACCTTCTGTTCTGTATAATTTGCATCATGTTCAGGTCTTCCACAATCCAACAGATACTCATCAGCCATCATCCCTTTTCCCATCCTTTATAGTATATTGCTATACCCTTCCCTTACTTTTTGAACCGCCTTCATTAAATGTCCATAAATGTCCATTCGTTTCATTTAGCCCATGGCTTAGGCTCTATCCGTTGTGGTGGTCACTCAGGACAGGAGGCATTGTGCGTCTTATGGAGTTTTTGGATTACAAACCCAGCTCAGCTTGGGCTACCACTACACTTTCCCAGTTCCTTGAGAGCCTTGTTCTCTGCTGGATTGAGTGGTTCCTGCTGTAGAGCCTTCTCTAACACACAACTCAAATTGTGAGATAAAACAGTTTATACACGTACCCATTACACTGAGAGAGATCTGGTGTCTCCAGATAGATCTGATCTAGACAGGAAGAGGGCTGGAAAACCCATGACTGAAATTGGGACAGGCATCCCAAACTGTTGTAGTTGCAGTCTTTTATCTTCATAAGACAAAATACATCCACAATGGAGAAAGAATTCTCTTTCTCAGCCTATGAAACGTCTTATAATAAATAAATGAATGAATGAATAAATGAATGAATGAATGAATGAATAAATGAATGAATGAATGAATAACAACTTGGTATATGTACCACTCCAGAAATAAACGTTATGAAATGTTACATACTTTTGTACGAAGCCAAGATCAGTAAGTGAATACTACAAGCATTATATTGCTGTTAAATGACAATACTTTGAGTGATAACTATATAATATATGACTATATATCTATACGAATTGATTGTTTGAGAATTTCTCTTTGTGATTTAAGAACCATAGAAATAAAAAAAATCAATGTAGCTTCTGCACAATAAAAGAGAAAAGAAATACTTAAAGCCATCAAAGATAAAATTAATTTATTCTAGGCTTTTTGTATTCAATTAATGAGTTAAAAAGAATATCTGATAATTATGGAATTTAAAAATACCGTAATCTAGGGTTGTTAGAATGGTAAGAAGTGTCAAGGTTCATAGTAAGTTAACTACTCCTGCTGCTAATTTCGTTATTAAACAAATATAAGAGTTTCAGCTTCTTTTTCCACAGTTGCTGAGTATATAAGAATAAAACTTCCCAAGGACAGATGTGATTTGACTCATTCAGTCACTGACTGAAGTACCTTATGAGTTTATAGACAGGTTTGTGGATACTGCACACAAACCTTTACCCCCAATTAAATTATACCAGAAGTAGATAATGGTTCTAATGGTCTGCTTCTCATCATCCTATTAAACATAACACCATATGGACTGGAAACAAGGTGGTTTCAAATGATTCTGTGTGGGGTCACATAGTGGTTTGAAGCAGTCTGTTAGTTTCTCTTCACAGGAACACATTTAGGAAGTTTGTGCTGATGCTATGATTATTCTGGGAAGTCCATATTTTCAATAGCTTTAAATGGGACTGTGCCACTTAAGATAGCCAGCAGCAAATGAGTCCTATGGATTCCAGATGTTCTTTGTCACGGTGTCAATGTCTCTTTGCCTTGGCCAGCCTTGGTAGCTGAATGAACCTTGCTGATCCTGTGGGTTCTGGTTTGCCCGCAGAAGTGAAGCAACAACAGCAGGAAAGAAGAAGAGATTCTGCTCAGGGTTCAACCACTGGCTTTATTCATCCCACAGTGGGGATAACCTCAGCTCAGGGTGTCTGCCTCGGCAGAGACCCCTCAGCAGAAGGAACTCCTAGCCGAAAGAGGAAGAGCACCCAAATGCAACATCTTTTATTGGGAGGAAGAACCCAGGAATGGGTTTAACTGAGGACAAATCAGGGATCATGTGGGCATGGCTCTCCAGGTAAATGACACATATTACAACAAATCGATAACTCAGGTGGGGAGACAGCCAGAGTCTTGTCTAATCACTTGATGCCCTCACTGGAACTTTCTAGACTTTTGGGAGAGTCCTCATAGACAAGACCCAGGGGCTGTATAACTTATGATTGACACATAACTAGGGTTGGGGTAAAACCAAGAAGGGTTAAACATGGGTGACATGCAACAAACCATTACAACTTATAAAAACCAATATAAAACAAGGAACAAATACATACATAAAACTGATAAAACCAAAACCACACTACTACAGTTCTTGACTTTCATCTGTGTTAATGAGGGTGAAGAAGCTGGAGAACTGCTATCACAATTTGCAATTGTAGCCACAGTTGCATTACATGACACAGACTTTTAAAGTGTTTGAACAAAATACTGATTTTCTTTTTTAAATTTAATGAAGAGACTGTGACTGAAGGAACACAGTACCTTAGTTCCAGTATTTCATACCTCTTGGACGTTGGCATAAATAGTTTTGAGAATGTGGAGTGACTGGGAAGACAACAGAAAGGAACCAGTCAAGCAGCTCTCTCTTGGAACAGACTGTCAATGCCTTTAGTCTCATCCTAAAATGTTCATACAGTGTTAGCTCTTGTGGTCTCTGTCCTATTGATTAATGATGAGAGGATGTGTGTGTATCCCAAGACAATCTCCTTACAAGGCTTGATGAGATCAGAAGATTTGCTACGTGTTTCTGGCTCTGGAGGTGGGGGTGGACATGGCTTTAGTGCTCAGCTAATGTGTAGACAAATCAGAATATTTGTTTCATACAGCAAACTGAGAAGCCAACACTTAGTTTTTACAGTCAATCTTGCAAGTAAAAAGAAGGGTTTTTCTGGGTACCAAATCTTTCTTAAGCCAGGGACACAGAGCTCACGTACAACTGCATAGCATTGTAAAAGCATGCCTTATGCGAAATTGCTTCTGAGTGGGCCTCAAGTCTTGCTGATTAACAAAACTAGTGCAGGTAGCTGGGTGTGCAGCAGTAGTGTGAGCTCTAGGTTGTGACCTGGGTTGGGGAAAATGGCTGGAGCTCCAGCCAAGGAACTGGGAATCAGGGCTGACCCTTTGCACAAAGGGCACCTGGAGCACTGGCCAGGGAGAAGCTGTTGGTCACCCAGAGGCTCTGCAGCAGCCAGTGAACAGCAGAAGTCCCCAGACACAAAATCACTGTTGAAACAGATGTGCAGACTGTGAGAGTATAAAAGTCTGGGGGTGACTGTCATAGGTTAACACAGTTTGATTTTTTGGTTAATGGAATATCACTCTGCTAGGACCTGGGACTTTGCTTTGGAAAGCACAGGAACCTATCAGGGACCAGTTTTTGGATTGGCATGTAGTTTTGACCACTAGAAAATGGAATGCGACTTTTGGTAATACACCTATAAAGCTGAGGCTGGTTTCGAGCCTTCCTCTTTCCCCCGTCTGGTGATCAGGTAACATCGTGGGGCAGCCAAGGAGGGCGCAGCTTAGGCCCTGCTGCCCCAGGGTGGTCGGGCCTGGCTGGGCCTCTGAAAGCCCACAGAAGAGTCAGGGCCAGCTAAGTTTTTTCCCTCCCAGCTGCCAGCGGCAGTGCTGCGGTTCAGCAGTGCCGGCCGCAGGTCTGAGGCCGCAGTGGGGATCAGGGCAGGCCATGGCAGGGCTGTGCCTCGATCTCCTGGCTGCTGACACCCCTGGTCCAGGAAGGATGGGATCATCCCCAGCCCCTACCCTACACTGGGCCCCAAAGAGCAGCCGCAAACCGCTCAGGCCATCAGATTGAAGGGTGTAAGAGAAGGCACCCACCAGGTCCCCCACCAGCATGGCTTTGAAATCTTTGGGCTACTGCAGCAGAGATCACATGACCACCGCAGGCCTGGGCAAGCTTTGACTCTTTCCTGCTGACACAGATTGAGACTTTCTTAAACTCTAATCCTTCTCAGAGATGAGAGAAAAGGCGAAATTAGAAGCATGTAAAGAGACAATATGAAGATATCTAACTCAGTAAACAAAGAGGGACTTCTTAAGTGGGGGAGATGACAAGTTGCCTGAGTCCTAGGCTGAAATCTCCTGGGAGTTTTGGTGACAGACTGTAATACGAATATACTAGAATAATCCTTTAAATCGTGGATAGTATGAATTAGGGAGATGATTTGTGGATTTGAGCAAAGGTATCTGTGATGGACTGAGTGAATATTGAATTAGTAGCTGTGATCCTGTGATCCCATCAGAGGTTGAACAGAGAGAGATAAGAAGAAGCCCTATACCAGTGAAGAAGTGAGAAGACGTCTCTGTTCCCTGAGTAGAATAATCCTTCGCCTTTGAAACTGCTCATTTTTAAAAGGTGTCACCCCAATCTGTAAATCTACAACCTATATGGGTAGTCACAGGAAAGGCTACGCAAATATGGAAGGTCCACAATTCCAGAATTTCCTGGGCGGGCTGCCTTTGTGTGAGTTGGAAGCCACAAGCAGACTGTATCACTTGTAGAAAGTTACCAAAACAACAGGAGAGACTTCTCTTTCTCAAAGACTGAATGAATGACTATTTTATAAGTGATACTGACCTGGAGTTCTGAGTTTTGCCTCTTTACATTGTTTGTCGAAAATGAACAGTTTGTGGTGGGAGAAAGGGTTGGTTTAGGAATTAATTTCTGGTGTGTTTTTTTTTTCCTTTGCTTTTCTTAGTGTGTGTTGATAAAATCTGTTTTTCTTAAGGTTGGGCCTGTTTTGCCTTTTTCTCCCAAAAATCCTTTCTCCCAGTTTCAAACAAAATTTGGCGAATGTGAAACCACCACATAAATGGTGTAGTGACTCGGATAAGGGAACCAAAACCACAACAGTGACTTTATTGGGGGTGCCTCCCTGGAGATACCAGCTTGAGCTATTTTTTATTGTGTTGCTGATCATGGTTAAATGAATTAAAGGAGCCAGATGTCTGGGACTCTGCTGTGGTGGGAAGCCTGGGGTTGAGCCAGTAAGAGAAACTTAACTGAGAAACTTGTCTGACTGTTTGAGAGCGTTCAGAGAATCAAGTGAGGCACTTGTCAAGTCACAGGAGCCACCAATGTACAGAGGCTTCAGTCCTAGCAGTGACAGTCTGGGGTGGTGTGGGTGTGATTCCATTTCCCAATTTTTTTTCTGGCTGCAGGATCAAGCCTTATTCTTTCCTTCTCTTATTTCCCCAGACTTCTCTGATATATTTTGAAATACTGTGCTGTCCATGAGCAGAGTGTCTCCCTTCCTGCCTTTTAAACTTCTTTTAGTCTACTAACCACACTCAGAAGAGGTTGGGAGAAAGTGACTACCTGGTTTGAAAACCAAAAGTGCAGCTGTGAAATTGTAAATTCCCAATGAAGAGGAAGACATTGACATTTTTAGTCTTTTCAAGTGAAGATTTTGGCACAGGGCCTCATGTTCACTATATTGCCTTATTAAATGCGGCATACATACGTTAAAGAGTTTTTCAAGGTTTTCATTGAAGTTTTGTTTCCCAAAACTGTTTCTAAGCCTCATGCAAAAGGAAAACCCATTCTCTAATCATGTATTGGGGATATTTTCCCTCAGATCTGAGAGCTGGCTTTGTGCATGGATGATAATCTCTAAGCTATTTTTGGATGACAGGAGGGCTCTTTAAAAAAGCTTTTCACATTGGTGACTCTTGTGTGTGATCTTATACATGGAAGAATACTTGTATGTCATATTCTGACATTTTGCTATGAAATAGACTTGAAATAGATTCGATTATTTGACTTGAAATAGATTAGATTATCACTCCTGTATAAATCATATTACATTTATGATAGAAGTGCAGGTGCTGGCAGACTATAAACACACCCAACCACCCCCCCCAGTGTTTCGACTGTAAAAAAGGCAGGAAGCCAGTATTGAAGAGTACTCTAAAAACAATGTAAAAATGAAAGCAGTAATTTATTAAACAATATAAAACATTAATGGGTGCTGGCAAAAATTAAGAGCCCATACGGGATTCCCCTGAGGAAGATAAACTCAGAGTAGTTTATATAGAAATGTTATTCTTTTCTTTTGGTAAAAGTGGGTAAATTCTGTGGCGATTTTGGAACAAATGTCATCAGAAATGTCACTGTGCATAATAGTGCATTACTTTAATGTCTGTGTTGTTCTAGCTTCATTCAGGAAAGCTGGATATTTTTATTCTTCCCTGAAGTTTTGATTTGTAAAATACAAATGCTTTAGGTAAGTGGATTCTTGAATTGTGGTAATGCATACAACGAATGCGTAGGTGTTTTTGGCAAGGAAATTGAAACTCCTCTAGTTACAACAGATAGAATTATTACTCGAGTGCATGGGTTTCTTAAATTTGCAGACAGCATTCTAAACCTTATTTACTTTATGCCTTAGTTAAATTCACCATCCAACTTTGAGCAACTGACTGATGCTCTCACTTGTGTTTCCACAAAATCCCAGTGGTAAAAGATAGGAGTTTCTGTTTCTGAATCTTCTAAAGACCATGATAAAACCTATTTTCTATACTTCAACACTTCTCCTGAGTCAGTTATATCCTGATTTTAAAGTGAGATATGTAGAATTTTAGTGTAGCTCAATCCAGTTTTATATTCCTTAACATTTTGTAGAAGTTGAGAATTTTGCAACACAGATATGTGCATGATGCAGAAACAACTTATTAATAAGTCAGTAACAGAGCTGACAATGAAATGCAAACTAATTGCTCAAACTGCTTTAATTGCCAAATGAAAGCTTTTCCCTACCATGGAAAATGTAGAGATAGAAGGAATTGTAACATCTCTCTGTAGGGCAAACAAAATGCACCAGGTACACACACTTGGGGTCAAACAATATCATTATCTTTCTTGCAGTGTGTGCTAGTTGAGATGCAGCCCTGTTCCTTTGTTCCAGGAAAAAGGCCAATCTTGTCGTTACACTACCAATTTCTAAAGCACTATCTTGTTTTCAAGTACATAATCATAAGGTCAAATGACACGGCGCTCAACAAGCCCACTCCACTTAATTCATTCTTCAGAATAAATCAAGTGAGATTGTCTTTAAAAAAAACCTGCTTCCCATGGCTTCTGAAAATCCCCAGTAATTTTCAGCAGTTTTTGAGTCTAGCTGCAAGAACAACAGTCATTATAGTCAGCAGTAAACAAAATGTCTCATGTGTTTTTCCAGTGGGTGTTTTAAGAACTGACAAATTTATGTGCATGTTGTTAATCTCCTCCCCAAGCCCTTCTTCAGTTTTCTCTAATAGTTTCCCCTCCATTTCCTTCTGTCTTTTGATAACGAGATGTGTCTCAGGACTTTAAAAAAACCCCAAACAGTTAAAGGTCAATAGACACCAAGTCAATTAAAAAAGAGACTTAGCAGCCAAATATGTCAGCTGGACTTTCTAATTAAATACTACACAATGTTTTGTACTGTACAGATGAAAAGAGTATAGGAATGAGAAAGAGATTAGCTATAAACTGGCACCTACAGGGTCTCTGAGGAGTGAGAGGCTTACTGAGCCTCCACAGCCCCAAGGATTGGTGGGCTTGACCAGAATCTTGTGCTGTAAGTCATATCAACCCCATCAAAAGTCATGCATTTGTTTTGAGGGAGATGTTTTGCTGTGCTGTCTTTGGCCAGCTATGTTATCTTACAAGGATTGCTTAATTACTTAAATACCCTTGTTAGATCAGACTCTTCATTGAGATTACACCCCAGCTTCCTGGAAAACATTGACCCAGAGGGTCTTTGATCAAAATATCAACAAAAGTTCCATGAGGCCTTGCTAAATCCAGTGAAGAATTACAGCTAAGCATGATTTTTCTCAGAAAAAAAAAAAATCTTCTTCTTAGAAGACTTGGAATATAAAGTGAAATAGGAATAAAAACTTCCTAATATCTGAAAATGTGGCTTGAAAGCAGAAGAAAGCAATTATCCTTATGTGATTCCCATGCATGTGTTTTCTGGTGCTAAGCTACAGCCAGTATTAAATTAGTGGTAGTGATTGTAATGTATGGAAAGTCAAGACCATAAAAAGTTATATTTAATTTGCTTCCTCTTGGGATATAGGTATCATGTGAACTTAGCCTACAACTTAGTTAAACTTTAAAATATATTCTTACTGTGCTCCACGAAGGTGAGAAATGTCAGTGGCTCCTGAGGTTACAGAATCTGGTGACATTGACTGGACAGTGCATGATAAAATGAGACATTTTCCTGTTTTTCCTAATTTCAAAGAATAAAGAATTCTGCTGTCATTTGCAGAAGAATTTTATGAGAGTTATTTAAATGTTAATAGACTTACTGTTGTTTTATAAACAAATCTGTATTTTTTAATGAATTCACTATTGTTACAGAAACATCAAACTGGAGAAGAGTTTGATCCACATTTTTTGATAAAGCTCAGATCTCTTAAAAAACCTTAGATTCTGATAATTGCCTTATGATTTCACAGAACTGTTAATAGTATCTTTTCTGCAAATCCAAAGAGGACAGATTTTTTTTTAAATCTTGTGCATTCTTTCAGCTTTTCTAGTTAAGGATCCACATTTCAAGGTAGACTTTTCTTTTGCTTTCATTCAAATTCATTGATACCAACACCCCTTTTCCCCACTAGAGAAAGGTTGAAGTTGTCTGGGTTATATATCTATGAATTCGTATGCATAGCTAGTGAGCAGGAAGGATGTTGGACCTTCCTACCCATTCAGCTTTATTGGAGAGAGTTAGGGCTGCGCATCTCTCAGGGTGTTGGCAATGCCACCACTGAAGTTTCTGACTGGAGTAAAACTGACCCTTTTTTTGAAATAGAGAAGGATTCAGTGCAGGTAGACTGCTGTGTGGACCTCGGATAGGTTGAGATCTGAGGCTCTGGATATGAATGTTGGTTCCACTTCTAACTGCAGATCCTGCAGAATATGGCAGTTCAGCTACTTCTGTCTGGATTATGCAGTTTAGATACAGCCAACCTCTACAGTTGTTTTCTTTTTATTACTTTGGGTTATTAGTCATTTTAGTTAGTGAGACACTGCAGGAGCTGACAGCTATTCTTCGATATGCCACACATTATTATTTATGGGCAGTTATATTCCTACATAGTCCATACAGCTATATCTGTATATAGCCTACAAAATTAAAATAGAAAGAATAATGTCAGTAGCTTTAAAATGCTTCCTACATTTATTTTTGGAATGCTGGAGACTGTAGATCAAAAAGTCAGTGTCAGGAGACCACTAATATAGAACATGCTACAATTTCAGGTCTAACGCATAATATTGATAAAAATACTTTTTTTCTTTTTTTCCCCCCTTTTTGTAAATCAGTGTTGTACAGTGGAAAGAATGAAGACTTTGCATGAGAAAACTCTCAGATTTCTGACAGTTACAAATTCTGGGTGGCTTCAGACAGAAGCATTGTTCAAAGTTAAAGCAACTCTTCTAATTTTTTTGCTGTGTAACATATCAGAGTTACTGTGTGCCTGCAGCATGTCCCTGATGAGGAGACCTGGGCCCAAACTGATGCATTTCCTTTGCAACTGGATTAATTTGGTTGTTTTTGCTTCACTTTCTGCCACAAAGACAAGAAAAGGATAGCTCTTGAGGCATTTTTGAGTCTTGGATGTGACACAACACTGAAATGTGGCTAGGAGTGATTGAATTCTGCAGAAAGAGCAATCTGTTCCAGCACCCATACATGGTTTCTGCTCAAAAGCTGTTATGGGTCAGAAATTGTGTAACCTGGAGGACCAGCAGGGCAGCGATCATCTCCTTGCACTGGCACTAGTGAGCCTGAAATTCTGGGTTTAGTTTTGGGCCACTCACCACAAGAGTGACTCTGAGGGGCTGGAACGTGTCCAGAGAAGGACAAGGGAGCTGGTGGATCGCTTGGAGCACAAGTCTGATGAGGAGCAGCTGAGGGAGTTGGGGTTGATCAGCCTGGAGAAAAAGAGGTGGCTCAAGGAGGACCTTCTTGCTCTCTATAACTCCCTGACAGGAGGTTGTAGTCAGGTGGCGGTCAGCTTCTTCAGTTAACAAGTGATGAGATAAGAGAAAACTGGGTATTATAAAAAACTTCTTCATCAAAAATGATGGGGACTACACACTTTCTTTAATAAACATATGAAGTTCCATATGGTCAAATGTAACTGGAAAACATTATTCTTGTTCTAATTTCATTATCTTAAAACTGCTGATAAAACATCTGCAGTGGAACATGCTGGGATGAATTACTTCAGTAATATTTTTTGCTTCATCAGGATGATTTAAGCCTACAATAAATGTCATGGTATTAACATTTTATGCCGAGGCATGAAGAAATGGCTGCTGAAAGAATCAACAGCCTTTCTAAAAATCAGCATTTTCTGTCTGTTTTTATGAGATCACTGGTCACTCTGCAATATTAAATGATTACTTTGCTGAGAGAATTATATCCTGTGTGTGATGTTTCTCTTGGGCATCTGCCCAGTTTCAAGGATGAAACTGCCAACAAATGTGATAACATCTCCAATCACCACATTTGGGTATGGTTCAAATGTCTATTTCATTTGGCAGATATTCCTAATAAGCCCCCCTCAGGACAAGTAGCCTTTTAATAATAGCATTTTCTCTTTGAATATCCCAGAGAGACCTGTCTTAACATATTGTGTGTGCAGCAGTAAATAGTGATTCATGATTTCTTCTTGTTTTCCACCTGCCTCTCCTCAGTCCCTCTCTAGCAAGGCAGTGAGGATAGACTCTTCCCATCCACCACTCAGCACAGGTCTGTCCCCTTTTCAAGCCCAGTCTGGACTTACAGGGACTGTGCTTGCACTGCCAGCAGATCCCCCTGCCCACACTGCTAAAAAGACTATGACTCCCTCTTGTACCAGTTTGCAGCCCTTAAAAAAAAGGAGTTCAGGAAAGCTGGGTGTGCTTCAAAACAGAGATCTTAAGAGCACAGGAACAGACTGTCCCTGTGTACCGAAAGGTGAGTTGACAAGGCAAATGTCCAGCCTAGACGGGCAACGAGGTTCTGAAGGAGCTTAAAAAGAGGAGGTATCATCTTTGGAAGGAGGGTCACATCTCACAGGAAGTATTTAAGGGGGTTGCTAGGGCATGTAGGAAGAAAATTAGGGAGGCCAAAGCTCAGCTTGAGCTTAGGTTGGCAACTTTTGTAAAGGATAATAAAAAATGTTTTTACAAATATATTAATGGTAAAAGGAAGAGTAAGACCAACCTTTGCTCCTTATTGGATGAGGGAAGGAACCTAGTAACAGCAGATGAGGAGAAGGCGGAAGTACTTAACTGTGGCAGGTGCACATGTCAGGGGTCACCAAATGTGGCAGGTGCAGGGATGACCCAAGGAACGAGGCAGACACAGGCACGCAGCAGATCCAGGGGAAGCTTCTACTTCTTTATTCTGTAAATCTGACTCCATGTATACATTTTTACAAAAAGCCAGAGATTGGCTACACAGGTTGCCACCTCTTGACCTGGATGGTGAACATCACCGTCCATCACATTTCTTCACCCATAGCAGAAAAATATAAACAATAGATAAATGCTAAAAATACATATTGTTTTTGTGATGCTGCGTGAGAAACTCCAGTTCAAGAGTATAAACAGCAAAAAGGCTTTTGCATCAGGGCGACACTTAATGCCCTCTTTGCCTTAGTCTTTAGCAGGAAGATGGCTTGTCCTCAGGATATCTGTCTTCCTGGGTTGGTGGATGGTGTCAGGGAACAGAATGGTCCCCCTGTTATCCAGGAGGAGGCAGTCAGAGAACTGCTGAGGCCACTTGGATATTCATAAATCTATGGGACCAGATGGGATCCATCCCAGGGTGATGGGGGAGCTAGAAGATGAGCTTGCAAAGCCGCTCTCCATCATTTACCAACAGTCCTGGCTCACTAGTGGGGTTCCAGATGACTGGAAGCCGGCCAGTGTGATGCTCATTCACAAAAAGGGTGGGAAGCAGGATCCTGGTAATTATAGGCCAGTTAGTCTGACCTCAGTACCTGGTAAGGTAATGGAACAGTTTATATTGAGTGTCGTCATGCCGCACTTACAGGATGGCCAGGGTATCAGACCCAGCCAGCATGGGTTTAGGAGGGTAGGTCATGTTTGACCAACCTGATCTTCCTTCATGACCAGGTGACCTGACTGGTGGATGTGGGAAAGGCTGTGGATGTTGTCTATTTGGACTTTGGTAAGGCCTTTGACACTGTCTCCCACAGCACACTTCCAGAAAAGCTGGCAGCCCCCAGCTTGGACAGGAGCACTCTTTGCCGGGTTAAGAATTGGCTGAATGGCTGGGCCCAGAGAGTAATAGTGCTGCATCCATCTGGCAGACAGTCACTAGTGCTGTCCCTCTGGGTCTGTGCTGGGGCCAGTTCTGTTCAATATCTTTTTTGATGATATAGATGAGGATATTGAGTCTTTTATTAGTAAATTTGCAGATGACACTAAGCTGGGAGCATCTGTTGATCTGTTGGAAGTAGAAGGGCTCTGCAGAGAGACCTGGAATGGTTGGATGGATGGGCAGAGTCCAATAGGATGAAGTTTAATAAGTTCAAGTGCCGAGTACTCCATTTTGGCCATAATGACCCCCTGCAACATTATAGGCTGGGGACAATGTGGCTGGATCCACATGGGGGTGCTGGTCAACATGAGCCAGCAGTGAGCCCTGGTGGCCAGGGAGGCCAATGGCATCCTGGCCTGTGCCAGGAATAGTGTGGCTGGCAAGACCAGAGAGGTCATTCTTCCCCTGTACTCGGCACTGATGAGGCCACACCTCAAGTGCTGTATCTATTTCTGAGCCTCTCAGTTTAGGAAGGACATTGAGACCCTTGAGCACATTCAGAGGAGGCAATGAGGTGAGGGGCTTGGAACACAAGCCCTGTGAGGAACAACTGAGAGAGCAGGAGTTGTTTAGCCTGGAGAAAAGGAGACTCAGAGGTGACCTTATTACTCTCTACAACTTCCTGAAAGATGATTGTAGTCAGGTGGGGATTGGTCTCTGTCACCAGGCAGCAACTGACAGAATGAGAGGACACAGTCTCAAGTTGCGCCAAGGGAAATACTGGTTGGATATTAGGAAAAAGCTTTTCACAGAAAGAATAATAAAGTACTGGAATGACTGCCTGGGGAGGTGGTGGAGTTACCATCCCTGGATGTGTTTAAAAAAAGTCTGGATGTGGCACTCAGTGCCATAGTCTAGTTGAGGTGTTATGGCATGGGTAGGCCTGATGATCTTGGAGGTATCTTCCTACCTAGTCATTCTGTGATTCTATGATTCTGTGTACCACATTTTCTTTTAGATTTTTGTCATCAATCTTTACTTCCAAGGAACAATGACAATGGAATGAGCTGACTCACTCACACTTCAGCAAAAAAGTGTTGCTAATTTTAAACGCATATCAAAAGCCTGCCCAGATGTATCTATCAATCACTTTACAAACACAAACTCTGATCTACAGACATGAAAGTAGGAAATTTTCCTATGCATACAACTGAAAGGCATTTTGAACATGGAAATAGAGGTTTAGACAAACCTTTTGAAGACAAACTCTTTTCTTACTAAACAAATTTACTCTAATAATTTCCTCACTATACTTTCCATTTTATATAGAGGACAACATATTGTATGGTTGCTATGAATGTTTAATCAAAAGTTTAGCAAAAAACTTATATAGACCCTTGTCTAAGTAGCTTTATTTGGAAGAAGCAGTCTCACAACTGAGTGCAAAAAAGAAGAAAATTATTTTCCTCATGATTATTGTTGTTACTTTTCTTCTCCAATGCCCAAGTCCAACTGATTTTTAAAGACAATTTTATGCCACAAGACCAGAAAATTGCCAAGAGCAACAGGAAAACGTGTCTAGTGATTATCTTGCTTGGATGGTTTAAAGAGCATAGGTTGCTCCTACTGAGCTCCCCAGAGGAGCAAGGAGCATGTTGATGCCATACAAGTGTAACAGTGTGTCTTTCTCAGACTGCGACTGCAGCCCAACTAGATCCCAGTCAGCCTCTCCAGTGGAGAAACTGCTTGAGAAGAATTCAGGCAAGCATTCAGCCCCAGATCAATTCCAGCAAGCATTTATTCCATTTGCCAAAGGTGGAATCTGGAGACCAAAAAGAGGGGTCATGTGAATTTTCTCAGTTATATAGTGTCTCAGGTTCATGGGTGGTACAGAGGGGCAGGGCAGGGGGGAAAGTGACCATGGGGAAGACAGCAACTGGATACCAGGCCCCATAGCCAATGGGGAAATGGGGAAAGGGGATACCATGGGGGAGAGATGAACTTGGGAAATCCAGGGAACAGACTGCACAATGTTTGCAAGGAACCATGGGGGAGAAGCCTTTGTTACACCTGGCCTTCACTTTTGCAGGGCAAGGCATTTGGAAATTCCTTTAAGGGTACAAGCGACTCCACAAACAAGCATACCCATAGCATGGTGGTCATGAATAAGGCAGCAATCAGAGGAGGAAGCATAGGGTTTTTTTTACTTCTGGGGAAACAAACAATCAATTATTAAAATGGGAAGCTATCTTACAAAACAAAAATCAAACAACTTCAGTCTAATCCCTTCATAGAATCATAGACTGGTTTGGGTCCCCCTGCCATGAGCAGGGACATCTTCAAGTAGATGAGGTTGCTCAGAGCCCTGTATGAATGGACCTGAAATGTTTTTAGAGATGGGGCATCCACCACCTCTCTAGGCAACATATGCCAGTGTTTTAACACCCTTACATATGTATACTTCAAGCAAGTGCAATCCCAAGGACTAGTTTTGGAAGCAATTCCCAGATGTCCGGGCTGGAGTTACTTCCCTCCACTCTAAAGCTACATGTTAAGATGCTGCCAAGAGCTGCTGGAAAAGCGACTAGCAGATTGAAGGTTCTCCTGTGCTTGGAGGGGATGACAGCTGGGAAGGGGAATTGCCAGTACTTTTTTGCCTGTGCAGTCCTACCTTGCACCTGCAGGAGCAGAATACTCTGCTATACCAAATGGGACCCATGAACACCTGAAATACATTAAAGCCTCCGTGCAGCATCAGAAATGCGGAGCTGGGAGCAAATGAAAAACTAAGTGTTAAATTCAGTTGTGTTTGTGTGTGTAATTTTTCTGCATTTTATTATTCACTGCTGTTTGGACAAACGGTCATTACACCAGAGGGTAGTACTGCTTCTTCTGCTTAACTGAGCTGAATGTTTACAGTGGGAAAACTGTAAAAATTGTCACTCTTTTTCATCAAAATTACATGGGGAACTTGGGACAGTCCTTTCAATAAAAGCTTCCACTGGTGGAGCATCTTCCAATCCTAATGGTTTTGAAACTCCTTGGTAAATTTAAGTTACAGTTCATTTATCCATGCTTCTCTCATATAACCCTTAAAGTAACTACCTAGATGTCTACTGTCTACTCAGAGACCTAGGCTGCTATTTAGAGCATTAATGGAGTTTGCTTTTTAAATAATTCACTGCATAAAGTTATCTTTCTAAAAAATCTCACTTCAGATTATCACTTCTAGTTCAGTTGTTTCAAGATTGCCAATCCCCAGTTATTAAATATTGTGAACTAAATACTCAAACTTATGACTTTTAAAAAAAGAATCTTTCCATTCCTTTATGCCTCCAGGGTTTCAAGTTGGTTTTGTTGGTATATTAAGTTTTACATAGAGTTGTGAAGGCTGGAAACTTACCACTTCTCTGGAGGAAAGCTAAGAATGTAAAAAAATGCCGGCTGCTGCAATAATGAAAAAAAAATTAACGAGATATAATAGTAGAAACATATGATTTTCATAGTCCACTACTGTTTGAAATGGAAAAATATAAAGCAAAATTTCTACTTGAACAGGAAGAAAAATACTGGCATCCTGAGTATGTAGACTCAGTTCCTTTTACAAAACTCTCCTCAGAGAACACCCCCCACTTCAAACAAGGAGTGTTTTGTGTATAAAATATATTTTTTCTGATCAGAGCTATTCTAGAACACCTTTGCATTCAGAAACCTAAAATAGAAGTTCTTCTTTTTTTTTTCCCCTCCAGAACATTTGATTTAGGCTTGAATGGACAAGAACTGAAAAAGGAAATTAGGGAAGTATAAAATGAAAAGTACTGCAAGGCAGTGATATATCATTGATTCTTTGTGAGGAAAGGGAAGTCACCCTCCCTTTTTCCTGCACTGCTTTCATATCTCTTTGCTGCCTGTGACTGTCCATATGCTGCATAGGCTGAACATGTTGGCCTCTCAGCTCTGCTGGTGTTTTCCTCCAAGAAAACACTACCAAAGGCTAAGTTTAGGAGACTTAGTTTCAAATGATAATTCCATCTTTTGCGCTATGAAAGTGCATTTATAGTTGGGGGGAAAATTCCTGAGGTCCTTATTGCTTTCCTACAGCAGTGCTGCATTATAGAGATCTATATGCATGAATGAGCACTGTGATTGAATAAGATTAAAATTGTTCATTAGTTTTGGAGGGAAAAAGGAGACTTGATCTGTATGAAAAATCTGTAGACTGATGGTTCCTCTGGAAAACATTAAAAAACCTCCTCATTTAAAGTTTTGTTTACTTTAAAAAGTTTAAGTTTACATTAAAAATGGAAATACTTGGATTCCTCACTGCTCTGCAATAACCTGGGTACTGCTTCTTGAATCAAGGACGAGTGGGTGCCTGTATCCAAGCAAATGACATTAGCTAGTGTGTGACTGGAATCAAGCAGCACGTAGGCAGGATTTTCAGTCAAAAAGGCATTTGTTTACTCTCCATTTTTTTTCCCATCTTTTAACAGAGATGATGAATTTCAAAAAAATAAACCCTCTGGGTGGTGCTTTTTTTTCTTATCTCTGCATGGAGCTCTTTGACTTTTAGCCTTTTAGCCTTTATTGCTGTAATTTCCTAGTCATTCCTAGGAAGATATCTACATATATAAAAGCAAAACTTTTTTTTAATGACTTACTAAAAAACTTTTGAGAGATGAGATTAAATGTGTCCTCTTTAGCTCCAATGCACTAATTTGATTTGTGTTAGTTCTGTGCACAGAACTCATTTCTGAGAGAGCTGTCTTCATGTAAGTGTTTGGTGAGGTTGAAATGATAAATATTTTGTGTGTAGAAGAGAACTTTTCCCAAGTGGCATCATTCCAGCTCTGTTTAGTTTAAGGTGTCCACATGAGTTAAATCCCATGTTTATGGGCTGCAGTATTTACTTCTGTTACCTGTGGGAAAAGAAGCACTCTTGTTCAGCAAAGTGATTATTAAATCATCTAGACTGCAAATGGATTATATGTTCACATAAGCTTATAAACAACTGAGTGTCTTATCGTTTACATATACAGTTCCTAATTTAATTTTGTCACTAAAAATTACAAACACAAACTCCAGAGCCATTTGACTTTCATTTATCCCAAAATGCAGCCCCCACAGCAGCAGTATGTTAAAAAAACAATAGAGGTTTTTTTCAAAGAGATATTCCAAGAAGAGATCTGTCAGTGATAAAGAGCTATTTACAACTTTCCTGTGCTAGCAACTCCCTTGAGCAGCTACAGTCTGTATCTGAACTGCCCTGAGCTGTTTGTTAGACTCTAACCCACCCATCCTCCTGATCATTGTCTGATGTCAGAAGCAATCCCCATTTGTGAAGTGCTGAAATTGCGACAAAGAGTTTTGTCTCACAGAAAAGTTGTGGACCAAATACAGAATTTTAGAGTGTTAAGGGCACATCTTAACAGATTCAAGAAGGCATTTGAACCTGAAAGTGCAAAATTACAAACAGATTTGGTGGGGTGCATGATGATAAAACCTTAAAGAAGTTGAAAGTTACAAATTCTTTTAAGATTTTGGACTTCGACAGAAGGGATTTTGCATGCAGCTTTGTATGAAAGAAAATAATTAACAAAGTTGATGGAAGGCAAAAGGAGAAACATGATTGTCTTTAACACAAAGCAAAGGTGTAACTAACATCAAGGCTGTACATATAAAGAAGGTGCTTAAGTTTAGAAAACTTAGGCCCAAAGAGAATTAAAACCAGCAGTCCTGTCTAGCATGCAGAGTAGGATTATTATTTCCCAACTAAACTGATTTCTGATAATTTTTGTGGAGTCAGTTTCTGCTGGGAAACCATAAGCAGTTGTCAGATTTGCTGGCACCAGTCTATTTTGTTTGAATCTTTCAGAGGAATAAATGTCCCTTAGCAAAACTTTGCAAATCTCCCATTGCTTCCAAATACAGCACTTGTCCTGCTGCCTCCACCTGTGCCATTGTCTAGTGCCGAGAACCACTCTGGATAAGACAGCTTCAATGCCTCTGTAAGGGGGACAAGAAAGTGCCTCAGCTCTGGAAGAAATACTGAAAATTCTGGTTTTTTATATTGTGCAATCTGAAATATATTAAATGTGTTAATTAAGAAACAGGTCAGATTTCATAGCAACCATCCTCTTATGCAGCAGTTTCATCCTGTTATGTAGTAGTATGTACGTCCTGTTCCTGCTGAGCTGAAGCAGGTCTGACACCCAGGCGAGCTGGTATTGGTGATATTTGAGTAGCAAGATGGGATGCCAGGGAGGTATTGGCTTGCTGGCTAAGTGGCAGACACCTCAGAGGTTGCAAATTTTTTTACTTAAAATAATGATTTTGTTTTGTTTTGTTTTGTTTTGTTTTGTTTTGTTTTGTTCTGTTTTGTTTGGGGTTTTGGGTTTTTTTAATGTTTTTTGGGGTTTCTTGGTTTGGTTTTTTTTTTCCTTTGCGGGTGTATGTTGTGTAGGTGGGTTTTTTTGGTGTGGGTTCTTTGGTTTGGGGGTTTTTTAGTGTTTTTAGCAGCTTTTAAATTTAAATCTCAGCTCTTCTATTCCCAACAGTGACAGATTTCATCATTTTTTTCCTCTGTGACAGGAAGGCAGCATGCACAAATGGAAAATTTAGAAAATGCTGAGAGAAACCAGGAGAGATGAAATATGTGGGCAATACTGGATAAAAATTTCCTTGGGAAATCACGCATTAGATTTATTTTTATGTTTTTTAAGGCAAATAAATCTTCATTCTCTGTAGTATTTAAGACCACCCTTTGCTGACACAACCTTAGCCCTAAAAGCTTCTTGATCAAAAGAAGAAAGGAAAATATCATGTCAACATCTATCTCTGCCACACACTATATCACATGGCCTCAGAACATTGGAGTTATGTAAATTACTTGGGGAAAATGCAGTTGTCTGTTCCTGCCCTCTCGGCACATTTCTACAAAGTTATTGATATTTCTGCAGGTCTTGATGACTGTTACTATTGTTAAAGCTCAGTGGAACTCAACAATGCTGGGCAGATCCATGGTCTGGAGCCCGTCCTGCCATGGGGCGGCTGTCAATTTCCCTTCAGAGGAGAGAAGGTAAAGTGGGAAGCAAGGGAAAACTGACATGTCCCAGTGACGACTGTAATTTCCAAACTTTTCAGATTTTTTTCTGAAAAGGCCATAAAGGAAACGTTAGTTGGTGGTGGTGCTTCTGAACTTTCTCTGTCAAAATAAGCCTTAGGCATTCTTCTGATACTATAGTCGCCTTCAAATTTGTCATCAGTTTCAAACACTTATCAAGCAATCCATTAGAAAGGTTATTTTGTTTCTTCCCCAATTACCCCAGCCAACAGGAGTTCTTTTCCTCCATCCCATAGTCAGCATTTTTAAAATTTATTTATTTATTATGTTAAAATTTAATTAAACTCTTTAAGATTGTCTGATTCTGTTGAATCAATATACCTATAAAACCTGAATGGTTCCTAATTAAGTCTTGCCACACATAAAGAATAATATGCAGAGTGGCTCTTATTCAACAGTGGGGGATGAAAATTTTGCACTGGGAAGCAAAGAGACATTTATGATGCCCCAGTTTAAAGCAATTTTAAATCCCTTTTTTTCCATGAGAGCAATTTCTTATATTTCAGGAAGAAAAGAGAATGTGGAATGCAAAACTACCTAAATTTTAATTCTTATCATGAATGCTTCTGTGCTGAAAGTGGCCTTTTTGTTGCATTTTGAAAATCAAGTGGTTGCTTTGTTGTTTTTCTGACAACATACCTGCTTTTATAAAGTTCATGGAAGTTGGTAGGTATGAGTCAGTGTTAGCTATTTTCATAACTTTCATTGAAAGTACTATAATTTTTCATATGGGCTGATCCTTCCTTATCTCATTTTTCACCCTTGTGGCTCATTTCCTCCATCCCCTTCCACAGTTTAGTGCATTACTCACCTTCACCATATTATCTCAGGTGCTGTCTCCAGCCTCTTAGCCTGCAGATTCAGACAGCTGACACAAAGCAGCACTCAGTGGTTATTCCCATAGATGGACTGTGGCGCACAGTCTTCCACAGAAAATATGTATCAAAGCCAAACTGTGTTAAATTCAAGTTATTTCTAGCATTATCTTGCCATGGCATATTGTTTCTTGCTCTTAGAACATGTAGCTCCATTGAAGTCAGTGAGCATCAGGTTCTTAATTACCTTCAGAGGATATAGTCTCTGGTTAGAAATTAATTCCCTCAAAACATTTAATTCTTAGAGGTGGAACAGTGTATAAATCCATAAGTATGTGCAAATGCATTTTCCCAAACCCATTTTGCTACTATATGCTTGCAAGCCTTGAAGCTGTGTACTTGCTGTAGAAACAAGGTCTTTTTCAAGGCGTGATGTAATGGTATAGCCTGGCCACCTGGGAAGATAAACCATGGCCAAATTGCTTCTTTTAGAAGCATTCATGTCCAAAAATGAATTAAAGATGGATAGCCAAGACTGTCTTTTCAGTAACAGCAGAATGACAAATGCCTATGCCTTCCCTTTTTCATGCCTTCAGCCTGAGAACACTGTTGAAATTTAAAAGCTCTAATGAACTGCATGATGGACAAATGCACCAGAAATTAAATTAAAGGAAAGAAAAAGAGCATTTGATGAAGAGGAGCTATTGCTTGAGAGTCAAATATATATTGATAGAAAAGTGGGCCAAGTGTTCTTTATAGATCTTTATTTCCATTAATGTTTGTTTTCAGGAATGATAACTAACACTAATAGGGAGGATTTTTTTCTGAAAGCGAAGAATGGGATAGTTAATCAGAGTTTCTGGAAATTATTAAACACGTGATTTCTAGATGACACCCATGCCTTTGAATCCCCTTTTGTTTCCCCAGCTTTATATTATTAACACTGTTTTTAAAAAAACAGTAGGTGTGTGCTAAAGCTTCTTCACCAGATCTGTTCATTCAGGTTTACTGTCATTCGGCGTCTGAAAACAGCAGTCCTCCTCCTCATATTCTCCTATTTCTTCAGAATTGAGAAATTCCTTAGAGTTAATTCTTAATAATTAAGCCAGACACCAAAGGAGCTGACTCAGAAACAGCTACACAATAATAAAAGCCCTGCCTCTGTCTGCTCATGCTTCCCAGCAGTCCCTGAGATGACAGAGACATCACTCACTCTGTCACACAGTTAACAGCCTGTCCCTGCATCAGTCTGTGCCTGGGGTCCAGCCTCATAGCAGAAAATGTCTTACCCCAAGTTCAGCATTTAGTGAAGAGGATCTTGACTTAAAGACAATTCTCATCTTCATATGCCCAGGTTTTAACAAGATTTAAAAGCTTCTTTCCTCCCAGTTACTCCTGTGACTCACCACTTCATTTAGTGGACAGCTTGATTTTTTCTTTTAAGGGATTATTGAATTACTCTGCCCAGTGTAGAGACACTGACATTCCCTGAACATGCCTGTGTAGAACCTTATTCTGTCCAGAAGCAAACAGACTAGTTAATGGATCCACTACTTATTGGAACTTAATTGATGACTAAACCATATTGTGGCAAGCACTGCCTTTCAGTTGGGCAAATGTTGTCATCTGTCATGCTTGTACTTTGTATGACTATACAGTCTAAAACACAGAAAAAAAAAGGCATGAAAACAGTGCTACCTTGTTTGCAACCAGGAATGGTGATGGTCAGATTCTTTATCAGAGATTTCAGGGAAAACGTGCTTGGCAGGATTAGTCACACTGCTGGCTGTGATTGTGCCTGCTCCAGCATGGAATAATATCAGCAATTGAAAGACGGGCACATCCTGAGTTCTGATCAGAAGCCAAATTCATTGAGCATATGAGGCGTTTATATAGGGGTTTTTTTGTATGGCACTTATATAGGGCTTGATTTTTGGTTACCATTTCTCATTGGTTATACATTCTTTATGACATCAGTTATTTGGTAATCACTACAAAGTTTCGCAATGTGTTTCTTGGTCACTTCTACCCTAGGGATCAGTTACCTGTATCTGTCTCTACCATGGTTTTTGCTCGATCAGGCCTAAGATATCAGGTTTCTTTATCAGTTCCATTATATTCAGAGATATCAGATATCCAGAGATATCTGTTGTATCTCCCATACAATCAGGCTGCTTTTGGATCTGGTACTTGGACTAGATCTTCCTGCATTACTGCAGGATAATCCTTAGATCACTACAAGGCTGTCAAGAAGACACAACAGTTAAAATGGCTGTGCTCATCCCTGGAGGATGACAAATAATATGGTTTCAAAAAATGCCCTCTGGCAGCAGTAATTGTTTTTGAAAAGCAAACCAGAGACAAAACCACAGAAGATCTCTGCTCAAGAATACCCCCACAAATGAGCTTGGAAGGATTCAGGAGGAACAAGAATAGAACTGGCTGTCTTGATGGCATTGATTGATGTAGCAGAGTTTTTGAAGACAGTGAATATTTGGACTGTGAGTGAATCACCTAGCCTGGGCCTCAGATGAAGGCCTGTAAGGCCTTGAAGCCTGTGACGCAGCTAGAAATTCTTAGCTAAGTGTGGCGCAGTTAGAAATTAGCAGTTAAGGTGTCGGGGAAAGATAATAGGGTTGTGAAGGTCACTGAATGGATTTGTTAGTGGGCACGTGATAGCCACCTTAAGAGTTAGTAAAACAAAGTATGATGTCGTCCTTCTCTCTGCTGTATACCAATAGAGAGCTGCTGTGATTTGTAAACTATATGGA